>JNDS01005006.1:0-113270 GCA_000697035.1 Rhizopus stolonifer B9770
TTTTTTTCTCCTTCAAATATACAAAATTAATGGGACAACGCTTTCAAGGAGAAGTTTTTTTTTTTTTTTCTTTATGTTATAGAGATGCCTTTGGATTTATTATATAAAACCGAATGTATTATTCTGAGAGTAGATTATATCTTATGTGTCACAATGCATGTAATTTGTTTTCTTTGAATTGTGTACATTTGCATAAAAACGTTTCTGCATGAGCTCGGTCGCTCAACAATCCATTGTTATTTGTTAACAGAAAAGGAGTTTTTTTTTTTCTGAAATTCTCGCGTGTTTTTTTTTTTTTTTTTTTTTAAAGGGAAGGGTTTTGGTTCCTTTTCTAAAAAAGGAAATCTACTTTCCTAATCTGTACAAATTATCTGTTTTTTTTTTTTTTTTTCCATTACTACGCATAGAAGGCCTCAATCGTTTCGAACAAGTAGAAAAGATTATAATTTAAACTAGACAAACCGTTATAAAATGAATCTGACTGATTTTAGACACACAGATAAATCGGAACTCTCGCGTTTGGTTTTATTTAAAAGAAATCTGACGTATTTTATGTAAAAAAAAAAAAAAACTTGCCGAATGTAAGAGTCATTTGAAGTCTTTTGTGAGATTGCAAAACTTTTTTCATTAAAATAACTGGAATTTTGTTTGTTTATTTGCAACTGTAACAATCAAGACATCTAAATTGACAAACATGTTCAAAAATTGAAAAATTTGGAGAAACCGTTGTTTAAAATGTGCTGCTGTTTTTTTTTTTTTTTTTTTTTTTTTTTTTTTTTTAGAAGCATTTGTGATAGACAGTTAAACTAAATAGATAGACCAATGACAAAAAAAAAAATCACACATTCTTTCTTTTTTTTTTTTTTTTTGTCTTTTTAGGGAGGGAGTGAAACATTCACTCAATCATGTGAAAACAAAAAAGTCATCCTCTTAACAGGAAAGACAGAGATGTTGACAAATGACCGTTCCCTCCCCCCCCCATTTTTTCGTGTAACAAAAAAACCTAAAAATTCCAAAAAAGAAATTGACGCAACACAAAAATGATGATGATGATGATGATGTATGGTCAGGGAACCCTCCTCCCTTTTTTTTTTTTTTCACGTTTAAACAAAATTTACAATCAGTGAATTTTTACTTGTAACCTAAAACTTGGATTGAGGCTGTATTAGTATCACGTAAGATCATAATTAGAAGAAAGACAGGGTGCTGTTGTTATTGGAATTAGCTTCCGGGAAATAAATAATAATAATAAAAAAAAAAAAAAAACTCCCGTTTACTACCAGCACAAACTATTGGTTATTTCATTTCCCTCCCTCCCTCCCCCTCCCCTCCGCCCACCACTCTTTTTTATAATTTAAAAAAAAATCATTCAAGTTTCAGTTATACTAAAGAAAACAAAATTTTAGAATAAATAGAGATCATTTCTCTTATTTTTACCAAAGGATTGGCAGAAATCACCTGACTGTTGGCCCCATCTTTTGGAAAATTAAGTTGTCCTACATTCATGGTTACGCATCTGGTTAGCAACAGTTGTCATGGAGACCGATTGTATACCCAAAAAAAAAAAAAAAAAAAAGAATTCATATTTTGTTTTTATTGTATTTATTCCAATCCAGTTGGAGAGATAGTTAGAGAGAAGATAGAGCCATAAAACATAGGTTGGTATATTATTGTCCGTATTAAGCAGTAATTTTTTTTTCTTTTTTTTTTTTTTTTTTTTTTTTTTTTTTTTTTTTTTTTACATATCCACAATTCTTTGAACTTTGTTACACTCCAACAAGTGTTCTCCACGATACTTTATAAGGTATTCATCATTGTTTTTCCATGTCACTGTTTTATTTACTGGACAACCCTAAATATGTGTATTAGATCCTTAATATAATTAAAATAACTTATTATTATTATTACCTTGTTGCTATTGGAACATTTATAATAGACACTTTTATTACCCGTCTTTTTTTGAACAGTGTTACCGTTATTCTTCCAAAAATACCCGTCCACATAAGGGTATTCTCTTGTTTCAACAATCTTGGTAATTGCCTGCATCTCTCTTCTTCTACGTGGTTTGGGTGGGACATTATATCTTTGTGATTGAATCCTATGACGATCCATCATCGCGTTCTCGTCTTCTAGTGATTTGCTGTTCAATGATGACATGACTGCAGAATGATAACTACTTTACGTTAGTTCATTAGAGCCCTTTTTTTTTTTTTTTTTTACCTGTCCATGTGAAGAAGTGAAGATGTAGAAACAGGTGTTGTGGTAGAAGTGGAAATGGGAGAAAACGTTTGATCTTCTAATTCATCTGAATCGGCTGTAAACGACGAATCAAGGTTTGAATTACGTCTATGTTGTATACGTTGTTGTTGTTGTTGTTGTTGCGATGGTAATAAAGGTGTTGACAAAATGGCATCTAGACTCGTACGTCTTATCGTTTGATACATTTTTCCATCGGCAGAAGAGCCTTGACTGATAGGTGGTGTTGATTGAACAAAAGTGTTTGTTAATGGTGTTTGAAATAAATTGGCAATATCATGATGATGATGATTATCATTATTATTATTATTATTATTATTATTATTACTATTATGATTGTTATTATTATGATTGTTGTTATTGCTGTTGTTGTTGTAATTAGGATGGTTTCCGTTGGCATGATGAGTGTTGCCCAAGGGCATTTGCTGTTGTTGCTGAATTAATAAAAGATCAAGTTCTTTAGCTTTCAGTTTGGCTTCTTCCGCTCTTCTTTTGTCTTCTTCTAGTTTACTGGACAAAATCAATTTGAGCAACTCGGGTTGAGTTTGATAGCTGTAAATGATGTCTTGAAGGTCCCCCGATGCAGGATTGTTGTTTTGATCTGCCGATTTGACTGTATTGTTCAATAAAGGCGACACGGTATGATTTGTATTGTTGTTGTGGTTGACATTATTGCCATTATTAGATTGTCGGTAAAACGATTGAAAAGGTACTTGTTCATGATGATAAAGGGGTACACTCTTTGTACTATCTTTGGCAAGAGAATAGTTAAAATCAGACATTTAATTGAGCAAAATAAAAGAGGAGAAAGAAAGATGAAGTAGAGAAAAGAAGAAGAAGAAAAAAAAAAAAAAAAAAAAAAAAAAAAAAAAAAAAAAAAAAGGCACCAAAAGAGTTAAATTGCAGGGTTTCATATTCCCAAAAAATCCCGTTTTGTATTTTCTCAGGAAGCTACTTCTCCGATATTGTGCTGTTACATTCATTGGCAAACAGAAAACAAGAAAAAAAAAAAGGTCTCTCTTTTGACTGGACAGAGAGGAACTGAATAAAGGTTTAATGTAATGTTTTTGTATAAAAAGGGTCTTTTTAGCACCAATTTTGGTAAAATCTGGGTAGGAAGAAAAAAAAAAAAAAACATACGCTAAAATCTTATTAGTTCCAAAAAAAAAAAAAAAAAAAAGAAGGGTCCCCCGTCTAATCTTCCTTCATCTGCGCTTACAAAGCCCAGGGCTCTTAACCCCAGTGGGAAAAAAATTGGGAAGAAGGTCCCTACTTTCCCCACATAATAAAATTGTCATTCCGCTATTATTAGACATTTACAAGTTGTCGCAACATCAACAAGCGGTTTTTTTTTTTTTTTTTTCAATTGGCGGTTTATTTATGCCCAAAGAGAGTTTTTTTGTCTAATAATAGCGGGAAAATATGGACTTTCCTTTTCCCTCCGCGGGGGGGGGAAAGGTAAGATGTCTGGAAAAGGTTATTGATCAGTATATCATTTCATTCTTTTTACCCTTGAAAGTATCTATACAATAGTCTTGGATCATTTTTATCCCTCCTTTCTACACATATGGGCTTGCTACTAAATCAAAAAAAAAAAAAACAATCTGGTGTAACAAATACGCGAATACAATAAACTTTATTGGTTTGGACAGAATTCTCCACACAATCGGTCTCCACGTTTTCGGGGATTCTTTTTCTGAGAGTAATTGGATAGCGTGTTTCTGCAATTGAAATGTCTCGATAGATCATGGATCGTACTCCTTTTAAGTAGAAAATCATCTTAGCATTCGTATGAGTGGTTTAGATGATTAATAAAGTAATATTTGACTTTTAATGTACAAAGCTTGTCAACTTGCATTGGCCATTTCGTGTGCTTCTTGATTCCAAGAGTTGAGATTGAGTTCAACAGAAAGGTACACAGAAATCATGAAAACAATGGGAGTTTTATTTTCCCCAAAAAAAAAAAAAAAGTAATTTTCCATGGTACACATTTCATCTATTGATACAAAGTACAATAGAATCCTTTGATCACTATTACCTTTGGGCAAGTGACAATATCCTCGGAGAAATGGATATTTCCTGTGCGCTTTGACTCGTCAAGGACGCGTTGTCATCAGACACATGTGTGTACACCCAAAACGTAAAAAACCCAGTTTTCGTTGTATAAAGTGAAAATACAATGTTTCGACTGAAATTTTTTTTTCTCTCTTGTGTTGTAAATACAGATTTTAAGGTTTATTATGACATACTAACCCGTACGATTTCATTTCTCCCTCTCCCAAAAAAGGAATATGAGCTCGTAAAAAAAAAAAAAAAAAAAAAAAAATGATCCCATTTATCTAGAGAATGTTTTATGCTATTGCAGTAAGTAACAAAAAGCTCTTTTTTATGTGTTTTCTTTTTATCTCATTCCTGTTACTTTCAAGAAGAAGAAAAAAAAATATGTTTGCCTGAAACAAAAACAAAAACCTAATTCTTGAAGAAATTTCTTCATTTTCTACTTACTCATGTGCTTTCTCTGAGAACAAGTTGTACACCCTCCCCTAAAGTCATCTTTGAGGCTATGCTATGTACTACTTTGTTTCTAGTGAATGGGCTTTTTATTTTTATTTTCAAAAAGACGTATCATTCAAGCGTTGGATATGTTGTTCATTAATCATATATCGAGCAGATTGTTACACTGTTTCGTAAAAGGACTATTCATTGTATCATCGCCAAGATAAGTCATTCCAGACTGTACTCTATGGAGTGAAACAGTCTTCATTTACAGATAACGTGCTTATCAAACATTTTTGGATAGACCCAAATGAAGCGCTCAATTTTCTCATCACATATGCATCAAAATTGACATGGAATAAAAACATACACATACCTCATTAAATTAAAGTAATATTCATGCTAACAAAAAAAAAATTTAAAATATTTACATTTTGAAAAACAAAAAATGTGTAAGCTTAGTATTAGTATAACTAATCTTCATCTTCGTCATCATCATCATCTTCTTCAGGGACTTCTTCCTCATCGTCGTCTTCACTTTCTTCTTTCGCCTCAGACATTTCTTCGTCTTCATCATCATCATTGTCTACTTCTGGCTTTTCTTCGTCGTCAGATTCTTCTTTACCATTGTTCTTGTTCACAACACTCTTTTTCAAGGTAGCTTCCAAACGTTTTGCATCTTTATCAATAAAGAAGACTTTGGTTTTGACGATATCTCCAACCTTGAATAAGTTCTTCCACTCTTGCAAAAATTCATCACTCAAATTTCCAATCTTCACACGAGCTGAGATATTCTTACTCAACTGCAAAAAGACACCAGCGCTAGTGACATTACTGACGTAGGCAAAGTAACGAATACCGCGACGAACATCTTTAAATGCCTTGAGACGATTATGATTTTCCACGAACTTGATAGCATTTTTGCCCTTGTGTGACAGCTTCTTTTCTTTGACTTCTTCCTTTTTGATAAGCTTCTTTTTTTCCTTCTTCTTTTCCTGCTTTTGCTCTTGCTTCTTCTTTTTGTGGGCGATACAAGAAGCGTACATTTTTCTATCTTCAGCATTCACTTTCACAACGGTGGTCTTGACAGTTTGTCCAACGTTAAACACAGTGCTCAAATCAGGAACGTGTGCCTCAGTCATTTCACTTCCGGGAACAAAGGAAGTCACGTCGCCGTAATAACCAACAACACAACCATTCTTTCTAACACCAATAATCACACCATGACTGATATCGCCCTCTTTAATTTCTTCCATGTTTTTGAAAATAGGGAATTCACTGTTGATAAGCGATTTCTTCAGTGTGAGAATTACTTTTTGGCTACCGGTCTCCACCCTGAGCACACGACATTCGAATTTCTTGCCCACCTTGAACTTGTATTCAGGGTGACTCAACTTGACATCAGCCATGTGTGATGAAGGAATAAATGCTTGAATCTTTTCAGACAACTTGAGAATCACACCGGCGGGGATGATCTTTTTCACGACACCTTTCACCATCGATCCTACCTCGATATCGGCCACACGCATGTACTTTTCAGCCAAGACACTGGGTTGATATGTAAGCACGGCAATGGCATCCACAGGGTTATAAGACAAAACACGCGCACGATGAATGGATCCAATCTTGTAATCGCCTTCGGTGGCAGAAATGTTGGGTGTACGTTCATCCGCAAGACGAGAGATGTGAACATAACCTGTCACACCGTCCACACCATCTAAAGTGGCCCAGACACTGGTGTTATTGACACGGTAAACCTTTGTGTTTTCCAAGAATGAACCGGCTGAAAGTACATCACCCACATACTTTTCAGACTTGATGCCCTGAGCGAGAGTGGGTACATCCAATTCCAAGACATGAGGGAGAAGAGAACCACCGATATACTTTTCTTCGGTGTTCAAGATCGTAAAGAGTGTGCGGAAAACAACCTTTTGACCCAACTTATAGCTCGATTCAATGTTCACGCTGCTGGGAATATGAGAAACATCGATGGTGGTAGTGTAAAGTCCCATCATCTTGACAACCAAACCGTTGTTCTGTACCGCTTCGACAGCACCAGACACGCGTTGTCCAGGAAGAATAGAGGTGATGCGCGAAAAGGGATCATCCACGTTACTGGCGGAAATCTTTGTGCGATCAATGGTCAATTGAACAGTGCTCTTGCTCTTCTTTTCAACAAGACATTCTACATATTGTCCAACAACAAGGTCTTGTTCTTTGTTGTACTTTACGATATAACTCTCGGCTTCCTTTTTGGGTAAAAATCCAGTCACTTTTTTGACACCCAAATCCAAAACATAACCATGATCTTCTACACTTTTAACGGTGGCACCTAAAGTCTATTTTTTTTACACTTTAGTTTCTATTTGTTCTATCTCTCTTTTTTTTTTCTCTTATAAAAGACACTTTACCACTCCAGGGGTAACATCCACGCTGACCATATCTTCATTAACAACTTTAGGCTTTAAACTAAGCTCGATAGGCTTCTTGGATTTTTCTTCGAATTCAGGAAGTTGAGTGATTTTACAGCGAATCCATTGTCCTACACGGAATACATTGTTCAATTCTGGCATTCCACTGTCTTCATCATCCGAATCTCCATCATCATTCGCAGCAATTTGTTGAATAATTTCGCTAAAATGATCTGATATTTCTGTAATAGGTATAACACCAACAAGTTGATGAGGCAAAGAAACAAATAATTCAAGTTCGTTGATACGGGAGATACAACCCAAAAGACTTGTACCCACAGTAAGTTTCTATAATCCATACATATACACATATATAAATAAGCGTACACATAACTACAATTATGCGAATAGAGTTACCTTAAAAGTCAATTGTTCAATATGTGCTTTATCTGACTTTGGCTTTTCAGTTTTAGTGACCACTTTAGTCTTGTTTGGTTTCTTCTTCTTTTTGGCTGGCTCTCCATCAGTGGACTTTGACTTTGACTGTATATATATATATAGAGAGAGAGAGAGTTTAGGGCATGGTTTTAAAAATGAATCATATAATGACTTACAGTTTCAAAGAGATCTTTAGCTGCTTGGTTGGAGATTTCTCTGTGTTCAAGAGGTGTCAAAGTACTTGCTCCTCCACGAACAAAGTTTTCTTCAGTGTTGGAAGAAATGGTGACGGCTGTAGCATCAGTGCCAGTGGTGCTGTTCTTTCTTTTAGCCATAATGTGTCAAAAAAAAAAAGGTAATGGAATTGTAAATGTGCGGGAAACTTTTTTTTAAAATGTTAATTGTCTACAGTCACAAGTGGCTTATTTCTTTTTTTTTTTTTTTTTTTTTTTTTTTTTTTTTACTCCTGGAAATTTTGAACCTCAGGTACCCAGCTCATATAAAGTGTTGTTTGACTTTTATCGCTACAATAGTATACCATCGGGTGGTTATTCCCCTAAATACATTTAATTGTATAAAATAAAACGAAATAATAATTGAGACTTATATACCTACTGTAATACCGTGTATTGTTCGTTTGGATAGCCAAAAAAAAAAAAATTACAAGACTTCGCAAAAACACGCATATGAATCAAAAGCCCTGTGGTGTTTTTTTTTTTATTTTTTTTTATTTTTTATTATTAATAATATCATTATCAATTTGATAGACAAATCTATGTTCAGATCAAAGTCTTCTTCAAGTACAAGCTCACTATTAGACGTTACTAAGGAAACAATAATTCAATACTTATACAAATCAAACATAGATATCTTTGTTTTATCACACTTATTCTCTTCCTTTTTCTTCAATCAAATATATATTGTCACTGAAATGTTACATTTCTTTGTCACCAAGAATGTCTATATACAAAAGAAAGCTCAGGTGGATTACAGCATGATTAACTCGATACCTCTTTCTTACTTTTGAATGATTTTAGTGTGATGCCAAAGTGTTGGAAGAAAAGAAAGGAAGGTATTTCATATGACAATGAATCCAATTAAATGAGCTTCAATAGCGTCATGGATTATTATTCTTTTAAAAAAGAAGAGTTTGGTTTAACAACGGGATGTCATTTTGGAAAAGAAAAAAAAAAAATGAAAATTGTAGTAAAATACTCAAATTTGTAGTATTTTAGGGTTTATTATGGTAATATGGAAGATTGTAAAAGTTGGGCTTTGAGAATCATCTCATCAAATTATACGGTAAACAGCATTTTTTTTAGACAAACATTCTAACAAAACTGTCTTTTATGTAGACACTAAAGTCACAAGATAGCTTTTGGCTACTTATAACATTAATAAGCAACATTATAAATGACTTTTCAGCTGCAGATATACTCGCTTTATTTTGTCGTCTCCTGTTGACTTTCAAGGTACTAACAAATGACAACCTTCAAGACAAGATGAAACAGAACAAGCATGACGTCTATATAATAAATTTGGGGTTCTTTAGATTGAAGAACACGATAAGACTTCAATTCCAGGTCTGAACCAGAGCCTATTCTCATATCTTAAATCAAACTTTGTTTCCAATCACCTTTATATATATCATGTTGTTGCAGTCAAGGCCACTGTCGTGTGACCGCAGTTATGAATGGCGTTATAGATTCAAAAGAAATCACTGAGAAAAAGTGCAACTTACACTACTTTGTAGCTTTTGTAAGCTGAATTTTTTAATCTTAACATCGTATTCCGTTTCATCTCAACTTTGAGCCTTGTTTTGGAGTAAAAATTCACATGGAGAGTTTCAACATCTTCAATCACGAAGACAACCTGTCTGAAGGTCAAAGTATGAAGCCCAATATTTAAAGCTTTATTCCTCCAAATATCTGTATTACTACAATTAGGAGATACTTTATCTCAAATAAATGAGTATTCAACAACCCCGATGGTATTGGAGGCATACTGTTTTATCCTAAGATTAAATAAAAGAGTTGCAGTGATGACAGGACTTTATCAAAAATTAGGTGGTCTTTATTGGATAAATAATACAACTCTTTATATACTTCTTGATTGCTTTTGTCCTACTAAGACTTCCCTGTCTTAGTTATTAGTTATGTATAACGGGAGATTGTACATCTTATGTATTACAAGTTGAGGTCTATGTCCACAAACCCTTACTTATCCGTAATATGCAATCCTTAAATATCATTCTATTAGATATTCAATTATATTGATCATGGACACAACACATACGTAAGTTGAAGCATCTTTCTATTCCTGTGATTGCCAACAGAATCAAAAAACGACAACCACGAGTTCTTTAAAGGACTATTCATTGTACACACGATGATGATTCATCTCTATTTTACATAAGGGTAGCTTGAGAAAAAGGATTACATTATAGTTTATCAATTCTCTAGTCTCTCTGATCAAACAAATAAGCCCTGGTTTCTTGAAAGTCTTAAGCATTCGGTATCGATTTCTCTTCATAATAAGAAGCAGTACCTTCATTTCAAAAAATACAAAAAAAAAAAGAACAAGAAAGAGAAAGTTTTGCTTATTTTAATCTCTTAATCCAAAAAAGATTACGTCAACACATGATTGGGTGAAACTAAATTAAAACTCATAAAGGCTTCTTTCTTTTTCTTTCGTATAACTTTACCAACTAATAGAAATGAGCGCAGAAACTAACTTCGACGAACCCCGTAGCCCCAAAGAAAATGAATCTGGTAAAGAGATCAACATAATAGATTCAAAAGAAAAAATAGAAAACGACTCCCAACAAGAAGTGAGCAAACCAAAAAATGAAAAAACCGCCGAAAAGGAGAAAGAAGAGACTAAAGACGATCAAAAAGATTCTGCTACTTGGACACCTGTATGGGATGAGAACTACAAAGCCTATTATTGGTGGAATACGGTTACCAATGAAACTACTTGGAATGATCCCAACGGAACTAATCAAGATCAAGGTAATGATCCCATAAATTGTTTGCTAGACCCAAAAACTAAATATGAAGAGTAGAAGCCAAAGAGGAGCAAAAGGCACAAGAGAGAATAAAAAACTACACACAGTCTAACCAACAACCTTACTTTCCGTCACCCGATTCTTTGTATACATCGCAGGCACATTTCAACTCTAGAACTGGGAGATTCACAACACAGGAAGACATTTCTCGCTTAAACCCAGAAGTCATGTCTATTGAGAACAGAGCAACAAGGCAAATGCAATTTTATTTTGATGTGGACGCTTACACTGAACAGCGCAATAAACAAAGAATGATGGATCAAGGAACAAAGAGAAAGCTTACTCGCAAAGAAGTCGATTACTTTAAAAAAATGAAACAAGAAAAGAAAAACAAAAGAGCTAGAGAATGGCTTCTGCAATAAGAATAGGAATAAAGTAGTGTTTGTTTTGTTAAAGTGCAGTTAAAAAGTGACTGTTTCGCGTCGCGTTCAAAAAAAAAAAAAAAACCCTAAGCTTTTTTTTATTCACACAAGGTTTTCTTTCAATTAAAACAATATGAGGTAAAATTCACAACCAAAACAATCTGCTCTTTTGTTAAGCTATACCTAGCTTGCAGAAAGCCATCTTTTGCTTTCAAATAAATTCAAATTCAAATCACTTATAACTCAATTTTATAATAGTAAACGGGGTCAGAGATCTAAAAACAAAACCGATAACGGCAACATTAACTTTGTCTTTAACCCAGATGAAGCTTTAAATCGTGGCCTTAGCTTTAATGGTAGTGTGTCTAGTAGTCCAACTGCTTCTGTTACTGGTTTCAATATTTCCGGTAACTCATTTGGTTCAAATAATTTACCTACTGGAAACTCTGCATTCAGCTTTAATACACCTTCCAACACAAACTCTCCTTCTGCGCTAAAACGTGGTGTTTCAGAAATACCTATTTCTGGTACACCTGAACACAACAATCTTCGACGCACTACGTCTGAAATCTCCTTTGGTTCTAATTCTAACGCATTTGCGGCACCCTCCAACAGTACGCCTTTTACCTTTGGTTCTACAAACTCTGCTAGTACTGATGCAAATAATCCAACAGTACCAAGCATTGGTTTTGGAACCTCATCTAGCTCTGTATCGGTATCCAACACACCCGCTTTAACATTCACTGCTGCAAGTACCTCAGGAAGTACTGCCCAGCCTGCAAAACCTGCTTCGGCTTTTAACTTTGGCGCAACACAATCTCCTTTTGGAAATACATCTACTCCAAGTATTCCCACTGATACAACAAAAATAACTACAAATGCTCCTGCCGCTACACAAACAGTACAAACTACAAAAAGCTCTCCCTTTACTTTCGGATCATCAACAGACGCAACAAAGACAGCTTCTACTTCTAGTTTTTCTTTTGGAAACCCGTCCGAATCCAACACTACAACATCGACGCCATCTGTTTCATTTGGTAAACCAGCCGGAACAACAACTACGACGCCAGCGACAGCAGCTTTCACGTTTGGTAAACCAACCGAAACAACAACTGCAACTACCACCACGACACCGACGACAGCAGCTTTCTCATTTGGTAAACCTGCAGAAACTGCTTCTAAAACAACAACACCCGTATTTTCTTTTGGAAAGCCAGCAGAAACTAGTACTAAGCCTGCCCAATCCGCTACATCTACAACTGAAATAAAACCCGCTTCTGCTAGCCCTTTCACCTTTGGCACACCCACTCCAGCACCTTCTACCACAGCAACATCCACTACTTTTACATTTGGATCTACACCAACAACAACTGCCTCTACGGTAGCCTCTGCAGTTACCTCTACAACTACTTCCGCAACTGCTTCTACGACTGCAACAACTGCTTCCACAGCTTCAGCAGTACCCACCTTTAATTTTGGAGCTGGTGGCTCTTCATCAGCATCTACAACCACGGCATTGACTAGCAGTCCATTTAGTTTTGGAACGACTGCGACTACGCCAGGAGCAAGTACAAGTGGTTCAACAACTGCCGCCCTTACGACAGCAACGCCCTTAAGTAATGCCGCAACCAATCCTCCAGTAGAGAACAAGCCCAACCCATTTTCATTCTCCAAAGTACTAGAAGATTTGTCCAAAGTACCCATCCAAGAAACCAGCAAAATATATGTTTCCTTGATTCCTCCTTCCTTAGCCAACTTGTAGTAAGTTTTCTTTTTTTCTCTCTTTCTGTATATTTATTTATTTTCTTATTAGCCAAAAACAGACTGTTCAGCATACTAATTTCAGAATTGACAATATTTCGTCTTCTACTCGATTCACAGAACTTCCTGAACAGGCACAAAAAGAATTGGACGAGTTGGAAAAATACATTCGTTTAGAAGGCCAGAGATCTGATTATATTAAAAACCACGCAGCATCTCAACAGATTCAAAAAATGGAAACATGCAAACAAGATACCGAGACTTTATCACAGGTAGAAATTACGAGCAAAGTATAGCGCTAAGAAAATGATCAATAGAAAACAGATGCTCTTTCCAGTATGTTGAAATCATGTTTAGAATCCACCCAATCGCTTTACGATACCGTAAGAGAGCAACTGAGACGCGCAAATGATGTATGTGCTACTATTGAAGCATATAGACATCCCGGTACAGAACGTCGCTGGTTATTTGGTCATTCGAATAAGGACGAGTAAGCTGAAAAAGAAAAGAAAAGAACACTTTATTTACTTCTTTATTTAGCTATTTCTCACTGCTTGCAAGTGAATTGTCGACTAGAATGGAAGAGTACGAAAAATATATTTGGGAAATTGAAAGAACTGCAGAATCCTGGCGCGAAAACAGAAACCAAGCACCTCAAGGTACACATTTTTTTTACATGATTTAGTGTATTGATTTTTTTAGATATTGCACGTATTCTACAAAATCAAAATGGATATCTCCTTGCTTTGGCTGACAGGGTATCCTTTTTACATGGACGCATAGAACGAGAGAAGGCGTTCTACGAACAACACTTCAAACCAAACGCATAAATATCCCCATCACCTTTTCTTTTATAATAAAAATCTTCAAAGCTGTAAGCATGCTTCCAAAATATGTTCTACAGTAAGTTTTTGTTTTCTGTGTTTCCGTTTTTTAATTGTAAAATGATAAATCTAATGGCGAGGAGAAACCTTGATGTTATCGAAAGCTTCACGCTCAGCGCGTTCAGCAGAAATTTGTTCGATATAAGGTTGAAGATATCTAATATCCTATTTATGAATAGTTCAGTTTCCAAAGTGGTTATGTGTGATGTCTATCTCTTTTTGCGTACTTCGGTGGACTTGACCCATTCATTCTTGGGCAAGAGTTGGTGTGACAAAGACAATTGTTGAGCAACGCGGATGCGGTAAGCGCGATCATAAGCGGCACGAGGTTCGGCGATCTCAAGACGACGAAGAGCTTCTTTTACAATTTCGTTTTCTTCTGCAACCAAATCATCGTATTTGAGACCTAATTTATTACATCAGCTACATATTTTTTCTTCTTTTTTTTTACCAATTTTTCTATAACCGGCAGCATCAGCATAGGCAGCAGAAAGAGGCTTTAACAAACCGGACATGAGCTTTGAGCTCTGAACAAAGGACTTGAGGGACAAAGACATTTCTCAAGAGAGTGGGGGATAGGGGAAATAAATAGAAGACTTTTTTTTGGCCAGGGATTTGGAATCCTAGTATATATAATCTGACTCTTAATTTCAGAATCTGACGTATCCTTTAGCTGAGAACGGCAAATTTTATCACTTGAGAAAATTAAATGTCCGTAACCAAAAAACAAATCCATTTGTCCCTTTATGGCTTTAACAACGGAAGTACAGCTAAATAACATGATCCGAACTCAAACAAAAATTAATGAATGCATCGTATTGATCATTAATTACTTAATGCATTATACTTGCTCCAATATAAGTGAGTGTGTTTACTACTCGAAAGAAGCTAGGACGATTTCATGTCTGTATACTCCTTTTTATTATACTTAAAATCAACCTTTTAAAAAAATTTGTTCAAGGTAATCAAAGGGGATCTTGTCCAATGATACTGTTCACTTTCATCAGACATAATATTTCTTCTTATTTTGTATACTTGGTTGCAAGTGAGTTGTTGAAGTTGCAGTAAGGTGGGTATAGTTGTAAGGGCAACTGTCAAGTCACATGTGCTTCGAGGAAGGTAAAATGAGCGTACCTTTATCGGTAAATAGACTAAAGGAGCAACCAATTCCATTCTATAAACGTCATAATCGAAACCTGCTCCTAAAGAGTTAGCCATTTGCTCTTTGCAATACTTTGCCTATAACTTTACCTTGTCCCACAACTCCATAATCGACAGGCTTACTGACCTTGTTTGCTATCATACGGTTAATTATAAGCTGCAACTCCAAAGACATCTTGAATAAATCGTCTTTGGCAACAGAGTTCGGACACTTGACCTCAAATATTAAAAAATCAAATATTTTAGAGCCAACTTTGGCACTGAACTTCACATTAGGCTTCAAATCGCTATTTCTTATTAAAGATATGAAATGACTACATAACGCAGATGGTTACAAGTTTGCATATACATGTACCATGAATATTGTAGTACTTACCCATCTCTAGTCATAGTACCACCGATAGGAAATATCGCATTTAAAGAAGGATCTAAAGCTCTTTCAATAAAGAGTGATTCATCTTTTGAATATACGCTTTCAGCATTATCATAGCTATTAAGTCTACGAAGGAGAGATTTATATTACTGTTATTGA
The DNA here is from genome assembly GCA_000697035.1 of Rhizopus stolonifer B9770. Lineage (NCBI taxonomy): Eukaryota > Fungi > Mucoromycota > Mucoromycetes > Mucorales > Rhizopodaceae > Rhizopus > Rhizopus stolonifer. The sequence continues at coordinate 15,369 of JNDS01005006.1, forward strand.
ATGAAAATCGGAAAAAGTTAGCTACTTACAAATTGTACATAATTTTTGCGACTAAATTTTTATTATTCTTGGTCAAGTGTTCCAATGCTATATATAAGTGCAAATCTGAACTCATCTGACCAAATGACCTTACTCCAGTCATTGACGGTCCAATCGATCTTGTCATTCACCCAAATATTTCTTCTTAACCTATTGCGATATGACAAGAAAGGCTTTAAAGCAGGTCGGAAGCGAAAAAAAAAATCCCTTGGCTAGAAACAGTTGTCGAATTGTTGCCAAGCTGACATTACCGGTTACTGTGGCCAAACTTTGCTAATGAATGCTAATTGGATTGAAGGGATTTCTTCTCTCAGAAACGGCCACATGCCTCAGGTCTCTTTCAGTAAGTTTTTTAAACCTTTCTAAGCTTGGTTGAACAGTTGTTATGCTGCGGTCACGATACTTTCTCACTATGTCTACTACTGTTGAAGCTGGGATATCAAGTTCCTTAGAAATTTGAGCGAGCTTCCAATTTCCCTTCATTGCTAACCCACAAATCATTCTACGAGTGAAATCGCCAAGTTCTTTTACTTTTTTAGAGCTTTTGCGAATGTTTTAGAAAAGGATGCGTTTCTTTTAAGTTTAGATTACTAATTATAAAGAGGAAAAGAAGAGGCACTTTATTTGGCCTCAAAATAAAATCAAAGGATACTTTTTGTTCGGGGTTGTATAAAACTTTGTGTTGAATTTCTGGTATAGAATGGCACCTCTGCCTTAAGACGTTGTGTAAAGCTCCGAAAATGAATGAAGCGCCTGCGCGCCCTCTTGTATTTGCACTGTTTTACGCGCAAACGGGACCTTAAAGAAAACGGAGTATTTAAAACGGCAGATTAATGGGATTTTTGGAGCATCCCAAAAGAAATAATACTAAATGAAAAGAAAATAAGAGAAAACGGCAATGGTGCTTTTGTATGTTTTAGCCCAAACCGCGTTACTGTTAAAAAACCAATGTAATACTTAAATAAGATGTAAAGCATCGGTAATGGTGATCTCCTTGTCTGGAATCAGTAGTATGTTATTTGGACAAACCTTTCCTCACTTCAGTCAAATGTACAATGATTTCAACGTTAAAACAGCTTCCTTTTTAAATTTAAGCAAAGATAGGGCTCGTCACAGTGTCATAATTTGGTGTGCTTAACGTTTTTTTTTTTTTGTAACAGCTATTAATTCCTGCACATTTAAACATTCGAAAAAAAAAGGAGAATGTGATTACACAAATCAAGGTTTATTGGTTAGTTGTCTTAAGCGATCTTCCTTGTGAGGGTCTTTTCTACTGATTGTAGGTCTCCGTGATCTGGCAGGTAATGGGGAGCTACTTACAGGAGCCTCTACTTCTCGAGTGTCTATTGACGAATTGGGAGATGTAGCACCAGAAGGTTTTTTGTTCTCTATCAGTGACTTAAAGAAGTTAGCCAATACTTCATTAGAGGGTCCTCCGGGCTGTCCCGTGGCATTCCCTGCACCGATAGATGGTAGAGAGTAATTAGATGAGTTCTGAGGTGATGTAAGTGAAATGTCGATACCGCCATTGGCAGTTGTTAACGTGCTAGAGATAGTTGACATCTAGCAAACAACGTTGTTATTATCAGATATTTTACTTTTATACACCCTTTACCTTAGCTGATTTGTCTACGTATGAGTCCTAAGATAACATATGCTTATTAGGGCTTTATTGTATTAAATATGAAATGTTTTGTAATTTACCTTATGTTTACTGTTTTCGCCTGGTCGTATGGCATCACTATCTGTAGAAGAAGCACCATAAGGCCCCAAGACACTTGGCCTAGTGCCTGCAGCGGTTCCCTTTTTATTTGGCAGTTCTGACACATGCTTTAAGGTTTCGTAATGTCTATCCAAAAAGGCTTGTTCTTCTTCACAAGTTACAGGTGGTGGTACGGTATGCAATGACTAAATGGGCATTTAACTCTGATTCCTTTACACAAATCTATCACATGCGTCTTTTACCTGTTCTTTCGATGCCGGATCTGATATAACTTCTTCATAAATGCCTCTTGATCCGTGCGCACCTGGTTGTTGCCGATCAATAACAGCATCCATATCCGCATCCCAACCTTGATTGACTGCCTCGCAATCAAACCCATCTCGTAATACTCGCAGCTTTCCCCAAGAGTCCCAACCAGAAGGAACAAGTACCACATCTCTTTCTATTACCTGGGCTTTCATATTGAATGGATAGGATTTTGTTGCTGTAGTCAACAATCTGTGAAGAATATATTGACGGAGATTGTGAAAGGTATAAGGTTGGCGGGTTGAGGTATAAAATAAAGCGGCACCATCTATAGAAAAAGGAGGATGTCAAGGCCTTTGAAATTTAACAGGCTAAGAATACTTACACTTCATGCACACGCAACGTAACATCTGCTGAATGAAATCAAAGTGCTCATCACTGTAGTCCATTGTTTGATCAAGCATGTCCATCGCATCGCTCTGATAGTCATATAGTATAAGTTTTCATGGTTTGTTATATCGTCAATTCTTTTAATTACCTTGCAACACACAATAACAATGGGTATACCTACATTATTTGTCAATGTACCTTGGCTTAAAGGTAATGTAACTTTATCTGCAGATGTCGTAGTAGTGACTAAAGGGGTTGCTGTACTTGTCGAGTTTGAAAAACTAGGGTTTGTAGCACTAATTGGGGTTGATGGCACAGATCCAGTTGATGTAGAGGTAGTGATACTGACTGGATTAGCTGCAGTTGGTTCTGTATACGTTTGAAGGTAATTTTCCACTGCTCTAGTGTTAGTATGGATCTTAATAGTCGCAACTTTTTTTGTTTCTTTACCCTTTTCTCTAAGCTCATCTACAATTGCTTTTCCTTTACTCCATGTCTCGCCCGCCGATCCGTCTTTACGTATCTCGTTTATTCTATGTTGCAAAACGTGCATCCATCGTTGAAGAGACTCTAAAAATAGCCAAGGACGTGTCCAATCCAAGATAATAATAGCGCATGAATCGCTTAAAGTGTTTGTGTTCAGAGCAAACTTGAGTAAAGGCAAATACTCGGTAGCCGAAAGGCCTAATTGATATACTCCTAAACGGGCAATAGCTGCATATATACAAAGAATATGTGAGCAATGATCCATACACACAATTTTTTTTAAAAAAAAAGAAGTATTTACCCTCACTTTCCTCATCTTGAACATCAATAACGTTGTATCCTAATGCAAGTGTACTAGTGGTGTCATCGTCTAGATTGTCCACTGGAAGGGGTACATAGTTATTATTAACACCAAAAGATGTGGGCACATTGTCGTTTTCTGTTTGAACCACTTGAGGTCCAGGATCATTCTTCAAGTAATGTATCAAAGTTGATTTACCAACTGCAGAATCACCTAACGATTTGTTGTTAAGATTAACTTGGATGCAAATGTAACAAAAGTTTCAGTGGTACCTAATACAAGCATTCTTTTTGTAGGTACCATTCTAGAAGATGCCACATTAGATAATATTGTAGACCATATCTCTTCTTTTTCTGTTGTTCCTTGCTGTTGGGTGATCGGTGCGCTGATGGTCATTTTAGTTTATGTAAAAATTAAGGGGAAATAAAAAACATCAAATTTTAAATTCGTTGACCGATAGGAAAAGATATTTGTGTTTGTGCAGTAAAGAAAACCTTATTTTAAAGGGCCAAAAAGAACAGATTTTGCATTCAGTAAGTACATGGCAGAAATTACAGTTCATTCTTGGTCATAGAATTAAATAAAAAATGACTATTAAAATAACATTATAATGAACGATTCTGCCAACTTTCAATTTAATTTAGGAAGAGTTACTAAATGCCAATATTACCTTTCTTATTAAAAAGATAAATGATTAATGTAATTATGCAAACTGATATATCGTTGTCTGCTTTAATAAACTGGTTGTGCTTTTTTTTATTGATATGCGCTCTTTTTTGCCATAATTGTTGGTATTGCCCGCAAATACTATACTTGTTCCTGGATTTAACATATTCCTGAGTTTTTAGGCATAAATACACCCATGCCTCTATATAGTAAACTTTAGTCAATTATCAATTTCCCCCTTAAACCATCCGTCTATTCTCGTTTCTTTTATTATCTGTCTTATTCTCGTTCTTATTATAGTAAGTCTCTCTTCACAATGAAAGTAAATGTTCATTGGTTTGTCAGGTGTTCTAGATTTGCTTGACGTCTCAGATGAAGGTCAAAAGCGATGCTTTACCTATGATAAATGGTATTTTCTGCAAAAGTACCACAGAAAAAGGTTCCATTTATCTATTCGAAATATCCTTCCTTCAGTTCAAAAAAAAAAAAAAAAAAAAAAAAAAAATGATTACACCTCTGTCTTCCGATATCTATTCAAAGTACAATCATCGGTAGCCTCTAGTAACGCTTATGAGGTCATCGAATTGTTTAAGGTTGTTTTAGATGCTATGAAGAAAAAACTAGGCAATTTCAAATCCTGTTTATCGAACACAAGTAAAAGAAGGGATTATCCGCGTATCTGGCCACGACTTTTTGATAAAGTTTGAATGTTAGCAACAATCATGTCAGAATCAAAGCAATGAGATGGTACCAAAGATCTCAGCCGAAAATAAGAGAATTACCTATCAAAGCATCAAAGGTGTAACAGGGCTTAAGGTAGACGTTAGGTTTATTATTGACTGTGAACATGAGGAATATGATGTGGGCGTAGCAGAGATATGTTTGTCTGATTGCCATGAAGAAAAAATCCGAAACGACGAGTCCAATGTTTCCAAGTAGACTCGTGTGAATACAACCCTCCTATACCATGTCTTGAAAGTTGATGTCCATGTGTGCTCATATTCTATACATATATCAGGTTTGGTTGCTCGTTTTACAACTGAAATTTATCATCTGGGACAGTTTATTTGTGTTGATCCTTCAATTCGATGCTACCTTTCTTTCTTGTTTGGATCAACTTGATGGGTTCTGTGCATCTTTTTCATGTATATTAACCATAGCAGAACGTATCCCAAAGATGAAACACAGTTTACGGTCAAAAATCACGGTTATCAAGACAGAACAGCAGAAAGTTAAAATACTAATGAAAAATACGTCACTTTTATCACCTGAAAGAAAAGCTTTACCTGCCACCTTAAATTGGACAACACCACCAAGAAACAATGAAGAAACGTTGGTCCCAGAAACTACACCCATTTTTCATCTAATGATGATGATGGTAATAACAATAATGAGAGTGGCTATTGCTCTAGTCTCGAAGATATGTTTGTCATTAAAAAGCCAAGCAAAGGCTGGTACTATTCTACCACAAGTGTCTACACAAAATGCTATTCGTAAATAATAATTAAATAAATAAGCAAAAATTACAATCGGCATTTTAAGCATTGTATAATTTGCTGAAAAGCACATTAAGCCCATTTGTCCTTTTTTTTTTTTGCAAGTTTTTTTAAGGTTTTTTGTGGATCACCCAAAGTTTTTCCATGCGCAATCACTGGATATAAAGTATCACGTGGTATTTAAACCAATGAGCAAAAAATCAAATAAAAAAGTGGGACAAATCATTGGTGAGTCAAGTTGTACCATTACTAAGAAAAAACATTCACGGACATAAAGCGTGATACAACTTTCTTATTGTATCGCAGAAAGTGTTACCATATCTGCTATTAGTTTTCAAATGAAATGCTTTTTTCAAGTCTTGTTATTTTTAGACTAGTCCGTTATCATTAGCTTAAAGACTCCTAATCCAATGATCTTCAAATGCCATGATTCGTATGATTACACATTCTTTCACCCAAGAATCATAATTGTGTAACCAGCATCTAAAAAGACTAGCTCGGTTTTCTTCTTCAGATGACATTATTTGTAGAAGAAGAAAAAAAGACATGTGCTTACAGACCAAGTTTTTTTTTTTTTTTTTTTTTTTTTTTTTTGAAAGAAAAAACAAACTGAACATCAAAACCTACCTCTTTTTCTTGATTTCCATTCTTCAAAGCGGTTAGGAGCGTTAAGAGTGCTAGAACTATCTGAGAAGAATTATCCTGTAAAGAGAAGAAAATGTTGAAGTGCAAATTCCCTATTTCAGTACAACTCTTCCCAGAAATCAGAATTCATAGAAACAATCTCGCGGAAAGAAAAACTCAAATTATTATTGACTCAGTTAATTACCACCACTTTACAGTAGTGTGGTTTCAATCTTTACGTATATCTTGACTCTTTGAAAAAGAATTAAGCGCAAAAAGAGTTTTCCCACTCTATTTTGTGAAACTTTATTGTTCATATTACACGAGTTAATAGAAAGTTATGCAGTGTTTTTAAGGTTGTACTGTGGCTACAAATCAATCACCATGACAAAAAAAGTTTTGTAACAATTTTAATTTTAGGTTAAACGTTTATGTTATGTGATCGTAACTAGTATTTTACAACGATCATGTAAATACAATGTGTCTACAACCATTTTTTTTTTTTTTTTTTTTTTTTGTTGTATCATTTGAAGGCCGGAAACAAGAAGTACAAATATAATTTGTTTCACAGTTTTAATGTTCCCTAGATTCATATTCAATCTTCTTAGTCTTTCCGTTTTAAAAGGGGGTGTTTACTTTTGTTACTCCCGTTTAATGTGGTTATTATATTTCTTATCAAATCTCCTGATTCAAGAGATCTTCTCCTATTGTGTGCAATTTACTAAACATAGATATGCTATCATACCGTAATAACCTTCTGTTGTCGCGATTTGAATTCGTCTATTACATCTGTCGGTAAACTGTTTCTCTATTCATCATAGTTCAAGCTCAAAGATCACATACACACACACCATGCATATAAGGAAGAATTTGTTAATGAATTACACAAGAACTATAGTCTGAGAAGGCTAGATCACAGATAAACCTTATGGTTTTCTCTGATTAATACACTCCGACCAAAAAAGTTCAAGTTCAATAAATTGTTCTTCCCGGTCTCAATCGCCCAGCTACTTTTATCTCTTTCTTCCTTCCTTCTACTTTTTTAAAATGAGCTTTACACCTATCGAAGAAATCCCCGATATCGTCAGCTCTCTTCACAAAACATTCCAAACTGGTAACAACTCATTTTCAATTAAAAAATTGATTAATAATCTGATATATTCAATCTATTAGGTTTGACAAGAGATATCAAGTTTCGTAAACAGCAATTAGCCGGTTTAGCCAAATGTCTTAGAGACAATGCGGACATGGCTCGTGAGGCACTTTATAAAGATCTTCACAAGCATAGACTTGAATCCGACATTGGTGAGGTTTCCCCAGTCATTGATGAATGTGAATACATGATCAAAAACCTCGATCAATTCTCAAAGCCCACTCACACTGTGAAGAGATCTGTATTTAGTACCGGCACTCAAACCTACATCCGTAAGGAACCCAAGGGTGTCGTTCTTGTTATTGGTAAATTGACTATTCCTAATGTGTTTTCCGTTTTACTCACGTTTTGTAATAGGATCATGGAATTACCCTGTAGGAACTGCGTTTTCTTTTTTATATCAGTCGAATCACTTTTATTGACTTTCTATTTTAGATCAATCTGCTTTTATTGCCTGTTGTAGGTGCCATTGCTGCTGGTAACTGTGTTGTTATCAAGGTAAGATTGTTTCACTATATATTTCTATCATATTCTTATTTTTTTTTTTTTTTTTGGATATTTATAGCCATCTGAAGTCGCTGAGAATGTCTCCAAATTCATGGCCACTATGTTGCCCAAATACTTGGATTCTCGCGCCTACTCCGTTGTCTCTGGCGGAGTACCTGAAACAACCACCGTTTTAGGTAATGTTTTGTCAAACAAAGCACAATGTAAAACCTGTTTTTTAAAATCATTCATATCTTTTAGAACAACGCTTTGAACACATTTTCTACACTGGTAATGGCCAAGTCGCCAGAATCATTATGAACGCTGCCTCTAAACATTTAGCCGCTCTTACACTTGAACTTGGTGGAAAATCGTAAGATTCTACAGAAAAAAAAAAAAAAGGAAAAATTCATATTTTTTAGTCCCGCATTTGTTACATCTAAGGCCGATTTGAAGATTTCTGCTCACCGTTTGCTTTGGGGTAAATTCTTCAACGTCGGGCAGACATGTGTTGCTCCCGATTACGTTTTAATTACTGAAGATATCTTTGATCAATTCGTTGAGGCATGTAAGGAAGTTATTGAGGAATTCTACGGACAAACACCTCAAAAGTCTGGTTCTTATGGTCGTATTATATCTACTCGTCAATTGGACCGCTTAAAGGCCATGCTTGACAAATGTGATCCCAAGACAATTCTCACTGGTGGGGAAATAGACCGTGATGATCTTTATGTTGCTCCTACCATTGTAGGTCCTCTTAGTCCCAATGATCCCAACCTCATGGAACAAGAAATCTTTGGTAAGTGGTTGAGGTTTTCTTTTTCTTAGATAGTTATCTAAATCGTTTTATTCTTAGGTCCTATTCTTCCTTTTGTTATCGTAAAGAACATTGATGAAGGAATTAGCGTTGTAAACTCTAGAGAGTATCCCCTTGCCTTGTACGTATTTACCGGTGATAAGAAGGAATACAACTACAGTAAGTACTGCGTATACAAAAAACACAATAGATACTTATTACATAAATTATTAGTCCTTGATAGAACAAACTCTGGTGGTGTGTTGATCAATGATATTTTGGTCCATCTTACCGAACACTCTTTGCCTTTCGGTGGCGTCGGTCCCTCCGGAAACGGTAACTACCACGGTCAAAAGTCCTTTGATACCTTCACACACGAAAGATCCACCATGGTCAAGAATTATGGCATGGAATCTGTCATCGCACTCCGATACCCTCCATATACTGAAGAAAAAACCACAATTATTAGCTCCATAGTTTATGACCTTCCAGGTACACTAGGTAACAAGATCAAGGCTATTCGTAACGTCTGTGGTGCCTTCTGGGGTCTCACATTTAAAAAAGCACCTGCTATTGATAATAACAAGCTATAATTTATTCTCTATACAATAAAAAGATAACAAACTATAATTTATTCTCTACAATAAAAAGATAGCAAACTATTTAATCTGAAAACAAGACAAATCATTTTAGAAGGTCTAATCAATCAGACTGGATTAATATTTTATTCAGAAATAATAGATGGCTTTTTCCGTTTGAAATTTTATCCCCACAAATAAGATTTTCCCAGACAGCTGTCATAAAAAGATATTTGGTTAAAAACTTCCTATAAAAGTAAACGCAAAGATAAAAAGAGCAGAATTCATCCATACATAACGTGAACCGTGCATCTATTCTCTCCAAACCTCATCAATTGACGTCACAAGGATAGGGTTCGGGACTTTAAAGTTTTTGAAAGAAGAAAAAAGTTTTGAACAGAAGGGGGCGTTGCTTTTTTTTCTGTACATTAATTCACTACACCCCCCCTTCTCTACTTTGATGTTGCGTTCTATTGTTCATCAAGCCGCCAAGCCATTAGCTAGAAATAACTTTGCTAGACGTAGTCTTCATTTGTCTCCTGCCTCTTTCTCTGACGCGATCTTTGTGGTAAATTAATTGAGACATTTGTATTTTTTTCTTTTTCTTGATGGTTGACATTTCTTAATTTCTCTCTCTCTCTCTCTCTCTTCAACCATTTCACTCAACTTGCAGCACCGTGATACACCCGATAACAATGCCGATCTTCCTTTTGAATTTGACAAGGATAACAAGACTCGCATTTCTGAGATTTTGAAGAAATATCCTGAACAATACAAAAAGGCCGCCATTATGCCTCTTTTGGATCTCGGTCAAAGACAAAACGGCTTCACCTCTATCTCTGTTATGAACGAAGTCGCTCGCTTGTTAGAAGTACCTCCTATGCGTGTATACGAAGTCGCCACCTTTTACACCATGTACAACCGTCAACCTGTTGGCAAGTACTTTTTGCAACTCTGTACAACAACTCCTTGTCAGTTGGGTGGTTGTGGTTCTACAAAAATTTTGGAAACAATCAAGGGGAAGCTTGGTATTGAAGTAGGAGAAACAACTAAAGATGGAAAATTCACTTTGGTTGAAGTTGAATGTGCTGGTGCTTGCGTTAACGCACCCGTGATGGCTATCAATGACGATTACTATGTAAGTTAAACAAGAAGAATTTAGGAAAAGACATTAAGCAACTAGGGGCGGTCGATTTTTATAGGAGGATTTGACGCCTGAAACAACCACCAAACTTTTGGAAAACTTACAGGCTGATAAACCAGTTAAGGCTGGACCTCAAAGTGGACGCCATACTTGTGAATATTCTCCCGGTGTTTATACTACCTTGAACTCAGAGCCTTACGGTCCTGGTTTCAGAGTTCGTGAAGACTTGTAAAAGAGAATAGAATAAGAACGATAGTTTTTTTTTCTTTACATTAAAAAAAAAAAAGTTATATGAAACTTTGTACATGATTATTGTTTGAAGTTCTATCAAATGAATCTATTGAGAATTACATGTTTATCATCTAAACCGGTTTTCAGTTCAGTTCTTCAAAGAATTGTACTAAGTTTTATGGTTATCAGGTACCAATTCTTGTTCAAATGTCTCGTATGTCGCAATATGTCTTTAAAATATTCACTTTGTTACTTTTCCATCAATGTATAAAATACGTGAGATATAGAAGCCATGGTCACAATCTTGAGGCGCCAGTGACCTTGAAAAGGCAGGCTACGAAACAGTATTTTTAGTTTACAGCATAGCCTTTTTTTTTTTTTATGTTAATCTGAGAGATATTAAGGAGACTTTCCTTATGTAAACTGTGGTTATGTACTTTTGTTATTAAAAGCTTTTTAATTCTTGAGAAGCAAAATAGCATCCCAAAAACCCTCTTAAAAAAAGTTATACAAGTCTTTTTTCTTAAAATGCGTTGCAAATACAATCAACGTCCGATTTCGTTATACTGTTGGTGGGTCGATCAGATACAGGATTTACAGTTCAATCTAATCCAAACCCAAAATCATTTTAATCGAAATCCAAAAAAAAAAAAATTATTCCGGTTTAAGTGGTTTATTAAAATGTGAAAATCAGGGTTATTTTAAAATATTTCTTCCATTGATAAACAGCAAGGAAAGAAACACCCGGGATTCAGATATCCAACCAGCACAATCGTTAGTAGAAATATATGTTAGACCTTCCTTGACTTTTCAAAGCAAAGTGTCCGTGTCGCCCAAATGCTCCCTTTTTACAAAAAATTTCAATTTAAAAAATAGATCTTCGATGGGATTCAAGAATGGTGACCAAGAGGGAAAAAAGATACTCTTGTGTCGAAGAAATCGCTCCCCCACTTTTTTTTTTGGCTTCTGAAGACGAGTGGATCTGACAAATATCTATGATGAGTGTCTGATCAGACGCCTCTTCGAGCTCAAGGTAATCGAACAGTCCTGTCAAGTAATTAACGAAGACTGCCGCATTCTTACCATGTGTTGTATTGTTTATAGCAAAAACTGGACACCATTTACTGACATAGTAGCCATGAGAGATATGTTTCTCTTTTTCTGACTTGACATTGTTTGAAAAAAGGGAAGTCCCTTCTCTGATTTTACATAGTCACCTGTCAATCACAAATTGAACCCAATTTCATTGATAAAAATACAGCTTCTGCTATAACTAATATTGCGAGCCATGAGCATGCTGCAATAGTCGCGTCTTTGGATTCTGTTTTTCAATGCATAATCGATTCCAGAAATTGAATATGGACGTTTCATGTCGAAATGGTTTTTTCATCGTGTCTTGTATCGTCCGAAATGTAACGGACGAGGTTTCTTCCGCACAATCTTTGATGAACTGTTGATGTTCATCGTTTATACGGCTGTAGCTCCTTCCACCTCTTTGCTTCTTTTCTACTCTTCCAGCTTCTCTATGGAGCTTGGCCATGCTTTTGAAAGCTGGCATTCGTACATGAATAACCTGTGCCATTTTACTAAATGACATACTGCAATGGTTATCCTCCCAGTACTTTAAATGCTATGAATAAGTGAATAAGGCTTGTATATATACGTATGGTGCTTAGAATCAATTATAAAAGACAACTACAGGATTCTTTGTAAAGAATTTCCAGTTTCCAAGACAAAAAAAAAAAAAAGCGTAAATATATTCAATCGTATAATACTACCGTTTGCATTTAAAAAGTGGTTTTATTGATTTCACGTAAAAATACAACCAATAGGACAAAATTTACATAATAAAAAGTATTTTGTTTACATAACTACGGCCAACAGAAAATTAAATATGACAAGAGTTTTACATGTTTGGTTCCTGCGTGGAGCAGATACACGTTTTTACAGTAAACAAAAAAGGACAATCTATATCACTACTCTGTCTAATGAATTTGATTGTTCTTTTGATAAACATAGCAAACAGAGTGGCTGTTATTATATATAATTATATAGTATTAAATGTTTTCTTTCATTTTTACACAAAAGAAGCACGCTCGAGCCATATTTTTAAGGAAAAATCTGAATACCCTTTTTCTGTGTAATGAACAGCGCCTATTCCATAAATCCGATTACCAAAAAAGAAAAGAAAAAATAAAAAGGAAAAATAAAGGAATTATGAGCAGCACTTCTCTTGGCATCACGATACACTTATGACAACCTCCATTGTACACTTTATACAGTAACCTTCTTATTTTTGGTAACCCGAATTACGCTAAAATTAATATGGTAACACTTTACTTGATTTACAATGGCCGATCTCTTGGCCCTCACGTGTTCAAAATACTTTCTTATACTTAATATTTGTTTTTAAACAAGTAGATAAGCTTTCAACTAATTCATTTTATAAATATGATGCTTATTGTTGTCAAAAGAAGGCGACTGAAATATACAATTCTGTGTGTAGGGTGATCACAATTAGCAATTACGAGAACAACCTGCAAAAAAAAAAAAAAAAAAAAAAAAAAAAAAAGATAAATAACAAATATATACTTACACAAAGGAGGCGGAAAACTGTGCCTATTGAATGTGGGCAATAATTTATCAAACAAAATATTTATCTTTTACACTAGGGAATAGCATTGCCCTTACACAGAAAAGGGGGTGCGTGTTCTTTGGGAAACAAGGGCACGAATATTGTTTGTAAGATTAAGCAACGCGTCCACCTGGCTTATACTGAATGTAATGACATTTTTTTGAACTTTGAGCATTGGGGTATGCATGAATACAAATTATTTATCAAGAGCAATCTTTTGTTGGTCAAGATGAATACTGAAAATGACCAAAGCACCCTGATATATACAATTCAAGTTTTATTGTCGACTATGACGGCAATTCCTTTCTTGTTCGTAATTTGCAATTGTAAAAAATATTTATAAAGAAACACAATTGTGGCCAATCTTGATAAAGTGGTTTAGGTCATCATTTATAACAATTATATTTTTTTATGATAAAGTGTTTCATCTGAACTCATAGTCAACTCATACTTTGATGAGCGGCCATTCCTTGTGTACGACGCAAGTGTCTGTAATACAAATTACGCCAAGCCTCAGGTGTAAATACATGTAATGCAGTAAGGAATTTATTATAAAAAAAAAGTTATGTTTGATGGTTATAAGACAAGAAAATTACCACATGTATCCATTGAAGAGAACTTTAACAAGTCCAAACTCGATACTAGGCTATCCATTATTTTAAAAGATGATCCTTCAATGGACAAATAAAATTACATTGGAACATCAACCCAATTACAAAAAAAAAAAAAAAAAAAAAAAAAAAAAAAAACTTTATTTTTCGTGTAACGGATTAAAGTACGTGTGTTCCCCAACTTTGGGAATCCATTGTTTCATTGATTGATTGACAAAGAGACCATGAAGCTTGTCTTTTTGGACAACGGTTTCATACAGTAATAAAAAAAAAAAAAATATGAAACCAAAATGACGACTGAGATCAGAAACGCAAGAGTAACATGAGAGGGGATCACCACTGTTGTGATCAAAGACCAAGATTGAGATAAGCATAGTGTGAAACAATATGAGCAAGATTTCTATATAATGTGTAAAAAGAGACAATTTAAACAACGTGATAAGTTAATATTGGATAATGCCAAATTTGTTTATATTTGTAACATGCTTTTTTTAAAAAAAATTTTTTTTGAATGGAGGCATAAAAGTAAAATACAGAAGAAGAAAATAAAAATAGAAAGAAAGAGAGAGAGAGAGAGGTCATATAATGTGTATGTGTGTATATATATATAAGTGTGTTTGTATGGTGAGGGTTGTTTAAAATCAAGATGAATGTCATATTGCCAAGTTTTTTTTTTTTCTTTTTTTTCTTTTTTTTTTTTTTTGGGATTAGTTTGGCCACTTTGTACCCAGCCAACCGAGTTTACCAAAGACTTTCCATAGTACACTTGCTTTATTGACATCAATACAACAAGCCTTCTGTGCTTCTGATTTTCTAAACATGGTATTTTCTTCTGTAGCTTTGTGTGCGGCTAATATCAAGGCGTATTTACATTTCAGATATTGTTCAGGTGTTAAACGAAGTGTGGCAGCAATTGGAACTTCGCCAACATGTAATTTTTCAAAGTATGGCATTGATTGTATCTTTAAAGGTGAACCTAATGAAAGAATCATTAGATAAAAAAAAAAGAGGATTGTATCTATATATTGACTTACCCTTCCAAGCAATTCGGATGCTTGCTCTGTTCTCAAAAACATCAGGCTTTGGAATCCAGTCTTCTTTCCCCTTGAAAAGAATAGCGATATCATCATCTGCTGTAGCATGATCAAAGAACTGAGCATCATCCTTCATTGATTTAGACACCTCTTGTGTATTTTCTTGTCGAGTATTTTCAGTCAGGAACATAAAGGGTCCACAATAATTCCTTGTATTATTACGTGTCTTTGCTTTTGCCAAGCACGACAATTTCTTTTTTGTTGCACAATTCATAAACTTATATTTTCGCTTCTTTGTCTGATCTGAAAGCGATTTATGGCCATTGCATGATACACTAGATGTTGTCGGGCGCCTAAGGAGGTCCTGAATGGGTAATGTAAAGGTATTTTTGGTGACTGAACGCATTGGCGAGCTTGGTCTTTGCTTGCGACGGTGCAAAGGTGTGTGAAGATCATTGACCCAGGTTGTCAATGAAAGCGGCTGTACAATACATAGACTTGACCCGGTATAGTCAGAAGATAATTCGGCCATGGGTGGGGAATAAGGAGGGGATTGAGAGCTGTGCTGCTCCATAAAGCAGTGATAAGGATGCATGATTTTGTCACTTTGACTATGAAAATATGTTTCTGTGTTCCGTTTAGGCGTTGTAGGCGGAGAAAGAATGTCTTCAGTTACTGATTTGATAAATTGGCTTTGACTCATTGGAAAGGAAGTTGATGAGAGAAAGAAAAAAAGGAAAAAAGAGAGCCTTTGAGCGTTATATATGTGAAATACACAATAAAACTCAGATCATCAGTAAATGAAAAGGCCAAGAAAGAAAGCTTAAAAAAGAAATCCAGATTTTTATTTGTTAAACATGGCCTCTATAGTAATAATAATAATAATTCTAGGCAAACGTGTCTTTTAGAGAGATATTATGAGGACCAGCCACATTGCGCTTATGTTGAAATAATTACTCCAAAGACTGTGCATTTTTCTGTTCCACTTGTTCACTTTCGATATCAAACAAGTAGTGGTAATTCAAGACGAGATATTTTACTATGTTTTGGTGATGTCCAAGATTTGACATGGTTGTAGCGAAGGAAGCAGGACCAGGAGCAGGCTGAAGTAAAGTAGGACCAAAGACAATAGCCAGATTGGTAGCATACATATGGTTTATTGCTTCAAAGTCTGTTACACTAACAATAATAGAATTAATATATGCAAATAACAGTTAATATATAGCCCACACTTACGTGACGAAGTGCTCTATAATCCTTTTCAAAAGCGTGTAATTGGAATAAGGTAGCTTTTTAATAACTTCCTTAATCAGATAAACTCGTTGGTCATGATCTCCCGAGGCTAAATATAGTATTTATGTGAGCCAAGCGTTTTTTATAAACTCAGTTATGTTACCTGACGCATTAATGAACTCTTCATAAAAAGTATAAGTCAGCAAGGGTTCTGGCAATTCTCTTAGGAATTGTTTGAAAGCATCGGCAATAACGTTGATATCTGCCCACCGGGGATCACTCAAGTCTACCTTGCTGATATCTTTGTTGAATTCAGTTTTCAAAGCAGTCACTATAGACCCTGTGCCTGCCACGCGATAGATGCCCACCTCTTCCAACCCACGCTTTTCAATCTCTTGAATACATTTTTCTACCACGGCCGGCACTCTTCTTTCGCGCATCAAGAAATCTAGAGAGACGCCATAGACTGATTTGCGGTGAGAGACCGATTGGGGTCTGGGGGTCTCGGTTAGAATCACGCTCTTTCTTTGTTCGCACTCGTTGTCCAAGGATTCAGCCGCAAGCACACTTTGACGTTTGGCTGCACCTTCTCTAGCCGCATCATTGATCTGACGCATCCAGTCGTCGAGGTCTTGGCGGTCCATACCCTGGAAGAGATACTGTCCACCTTCCTCTGTCACAATGCGAAAGACGAAATCCCGTTGGTTATAAGTGCTGGCAATTGACGTAGTGGAATGAATAAGATTGATAACCGTCGAAGCCTTGGTGGCCGCTAGTTGATCTTCACTATTATTTGCGGGAAAAATCTGTAAAGGAGAAGCAACCATAGAGACCGGTCTGAGTCCTTTGAAAAATGAATTGATACGAGGCATCACGCTCTGGGGTCTATCCTGCTTTTCAAACGATTTGGCTTGTTCCATCTGTTTCTTTTGCATCTTGTATTGAAGCGTAAGCCAATCTTTATCTACGCGGTCTCTTTCCTTGAAATCCTTTTTGAGCTTTTCCAACTGTTTAATCACAAGCTTGTTGAACACCGTCTTTGAGTTTTGAGATCGACTGGAAGCGCCCAGCATACTGATACTAGCACCCTGAGA
The DNA here is from genome assembly GCA_000697035.1 of Rhizopus stolonifer B9770. Classification (NCBI taxonomy): domain Eukaryota; kingdom Fungi; phylum Mucoromycota; class Mucoromycetes; order Mucorales; family Rhizopodaceae; genus Rhizopus; species Rhizopus stolonifer. The sequence continues at coordinate 32,335 of JNDS01005006.1, forward strand.
TACGCCCTTTTTATTCTCACGTGCCGCCCATTCCTTCATTCCTTCCCAGTTCATCTTGGTCGGGTTGGGTGAAATTAAAAAGGAAAGCCCAGGATCTTGTTGTTCTTGTTCGCTGATATCCGCTTGAACATTAATCACCAATTCCAAGAAATGATAAAGATATCGCTTTTTGTCAAAATTCATCCAATTGTCCTTCTTTTCTGCAGTATCAGGCACCGTAAAGCAAATCTCAACCACGCGTTCCAAGATCCAACCGAGACTGGGTACCAAGAAATCTTTTTCGGAGCCAGAGGGGGTCTGCATCTTGTTGAGCAAACTATCGAGTGAGTCTAGTTCTGCACCGTATCGAGTGGCAATCTCGCTCCAGGCTTTGGAAAATAACCGGACTTCGGGACTCACCAAAGCACTAGCAATTGCATTCTCCACAAATCCGGGTACACTCTTTTTGCTCTCGGATCCCTTGAGTTCCGGGAAAAGATTCATCTTTTCCTGTCGATTCTTACTCAACAAGATAATCTGTATGAACTTTTGAATACGGCTAATGCGTGTCTTGGCATCCAACTTTACACAAGAGATTTCTTGAATGGCCCAGCTCCGAATGATATAATGAAGACAATAAAGGTGTTGGATTGATCCTGGAAAAGCCAACAAAAGATCATCGTCAGAGAAGGCCGAGGGGGACACCACGGATCTTCTGGCACCCTGAATGGCGTTAAAAATATCAGATACCACCACATCTTCTGGCAAGACATGATAGTCGGAATTATGAGACGAGGGAACCCCCATCACAGAGGCAAAGGCCGTAGATATTTTTGAAGTACAACTCGGTTTACGTGCAGGTAACCAAGCATAGAGATCGCCACATTGTGCTTCCATCACATCAAATGTCTGAGCCCAATCCTGAATATTGATGCATTCCAACAGCTGACGAACATTCTTGTCTACTTGCTCCAATAAATACTCTGCCGAGCAATCGTCAATTGGACTCTTGATATCTTGTTCCAATGGTTCATGAGAGATTGAAAATGACATTCGCTTATCGGTCTCAGTGAGAGTGGCGGTATAGAGCTGTGAGCCGTGCATGAGCTGTTGGTATAAATCGTGTGCACTCAAAAGACATTCGGTATCAAACAATGTCGATTTCATATCATAACAGGGCGAAAGACTGTTTTGAATAAACTTGGATTCAAGCTTGCCAATGATCTCTTGAATCTTGGTGGCCAGCTCGAGAGCCTCGGCCAAATTGTTTTCTTCTTGTGTTTTCTTTAAATAGCCCTCCAACAGAGTCCGCCAGTCCTCGAGGTTTTCCTTGGCATCACCCAAAAAGGTATGCGTACGACCAATAAACTCAGGCTCGTCAATAAAGTCATAGGGATACTCTTCTACCCAAAAGAGCACCAAATTTAGTATGCGGAGATGAATAGTGGCTGTCTGTTTCCAGTCATAGGAGGTCACCTTGATCTCTTCTTGGTCCAAAATAATCTCACTGGGCTCCTCTTGGTTAAAATAAGTCTCAACCAGTTTCAGAGTCGGATTTTTTCTTTTGGCAGTCAGTTTGCATTTGGTCTTTGCGTTCAAGTACTTTTTGTGAAACAAATTAAGAAGATGCGTGGAAGAGTAGTGGCTACGATAAGCGATAAAAAAGATGTTGATGAAATTCTCTTCGTCCATCACCACGCGGTCGATTTTTTCTTGAACTTCTTCGGTCAGAGACAGGGCGTACCATTGGTCCTTGAGAAATTCTTGGTAGGAAGAGATGTTGCTGATCAGACATTCAACAAGACAATCAAAATAAGCACCCTTGACAGTCACCAAGAGTTCAGGCTGATTAGGCTTACCGGTATCTTCCTCTAAAATAAAATAACCAAATAAATATAACCTTGTATATAAATTTATGTAGCTCTTTTTTTTTCTTTACCTTGCTTTAAAAAATGAACAGAGTGTAAAGATTCTGTCCTCTTTATTCCCTCGTTCTTTTCATTCCCTCTAAGTATAGCCGAGGCCTTAAAAATTATGTCTCCCTGTGATACCACGAGATCTAGTTCACTTGGGTTGATTTGCATATTATTTTCATTGTGTCTGAGTGAATTCTGACGTCCAGAAGAAATCGAACCAAACCAAGACCGACTGTGAATAGATTCCAAAATATCGTGACGACCTGTACTGGCCATGGTCAAATCTAAATTAAAAGTCCTTCTACGGAACCCCTTTCGAGATCCTTCGTCCAAACTAGTTTCATTCTCGACTCCCTTGCCTTCATGAAAGAATCCCAAGCCGTTTTCAAACAATAGGCAGCTTTCGAGTACCATAGGGAACTGGAGAGATGAGTTTGAGGGAGGCAAGACATCTGTCATCAATTCATTACTGTTCAGTCTGTGGCTTTCAAAGATCTGTCCAAAGATCTTGGGCTCGCAAGCCAAAGAGGACTCCTGTAGGTATTTGAGATTATGTGGGACAGAAGCTAAGTCAGTGGCCGAGTGTTCAAAAAACTGTTGAAGAGGGCGAATGGGCGCTGTGTTGCACGGAGGTAGATTATTGTTAGCCATGGGTATCCAGGAGTCTAGACTTTGTCTGACGATTTTGTAAACATGTTTGCATTCTTCAAAACTGACCACTTTGGGTCCCAAAAACTTGGATGGATGCTTTCTTAGGCGATCCACGGTCTGTCTTAGTGTGCCAAAGAAGGGTAGACTCTGGCTGTCACCTAGCACTTTAGCATGTCTTTGACAGGTTTCGCTTTCCCAGGTGTCTGACCAGATCGTTTGATCAAAGAGACCATGTTCAGTCAGAGTGTGGGCCCATTCGGTTTGTACCAATTGCACCATCTCACGATCCACTAGTTTCCAAGCCTCTCTCAGTCGAACTACACCAGCGGAGCATATACCCATGGCTACTGCACACCAGCCGCTAATATCTTTTAGTTCAAACAAACGGATACCAACGCGGATCCAATGCGTCAAAAGTCTTGCTCTCAATAAGACACCGTCCGATTGCTGTTGTGAATCAATCAAGACGTGGTTTCGAATCAACTTTGTCAGAAAATGAGGAGAAGTAGAGGTAAACAATAGCGCGTTGAGCATGTCTGCCGAGGTCTGTGGTCTGGGTAAATAGGATAAAGGATGCATCAGTGCCTGTCTGTGCTTTGAATGTTGAGAGAAATGAAATAGTCGTACTTGATCTGCAAAACAAGCGGGAGATAAATTAAGGAAAAGACTGGGAGTGAGTTGATTGGTGATAAGGTGAGAAAGATCCACACCCTCAAATGATTCCGTCTTTTCATTCTGATACACTATTTTTTTTTTTTGAAAAAAAAAGGAGGGGGGGGGAGTCAATAAGGTACAGCACACAAGGAGAAAAACAAATTTCAAACCTATTTCATTTCCAGCAGCCTGTTTTGCATTTTCGGTCACCGTATCAAGCACCAGTCTTTTCACTTGGGTTGTATCCACTTGAATACTTTCCAAAACAGAAATCATTCCACTGGCCACATCACTCATTACATCTATCCTGAATTCTTTACACCACAACACAAAGAGTTCTATCACCCGATCATCCAACTGACTTGCAAAATCTAGAACAAACGACTTGATTTCGTTCAAAACAAAGGATCCGGTAGTGAAAGTCGAATAATTTAACAAAAAAATGTGTGTATACTCCTTGTCTTGAGTCATCAATAGTTCATGTATTAGCGCCGTGACAGATCCACCTACAATGTCAATTTCATCCGCACGACAAGTTCTTATAAGATCTGGATGATAGCGTTGTTTAACGTCGTACATTTTTGTGTCCAAATCCAAGACTGTGCTGGCCACCGAAGGTTGAACAGATGAAGCGGGACCATCAAGGCTCATGGTGGAAAGGCTGCTAAAGAGATCTTCGTCTATCACCATCGGCTTTTTCTGGTACACGTTTTGGAAGGCTTGGATCCAAGAGTGTCCGGCATGGCGATGTTGGGTTGTGTAGACACCGATCACAGAAGGTGGATGACAAATGGATAGGGTAAAGGTAATCTGGTTCAGGGAAGATTCTGAGCTCGTGGACGAAGAAGGGGACGTGGGTGGGTCGGTGCTTTCTGGATGATTGATTTGTGACATTTTGAGTTGTTGAATCGATATTTTTTGTTCGATTTTCCATGCTTGCTTTGTATCTAGACGCTGACAGATGTAGAGGTAACTGCTGTCTAACACCAGATGTACCTGTCGCTTGGGTTGCATGGTGGATGTGTGAAGCTCGATAAAGATGAGGCCAAGATGGGCATTAAAGACCTGTTGGGCTTCTGCATCGAATTCGGACAAAGATAGTTTAAGACTGGTAGTGGAGAGATTGTTGTCGATGGAAGACGAGATGCTGAGGGAAGGCGAAGAGGAAGGAAAGAGGGATCTGAGTGGTGATTCGGCATGAACCTTAAAAAGGTAGAGTTTATGGCCTCTCAAAATGACCTTGTAAAGCTTCCACCCTCTGTCCAGCTTGGATTGCTTCTGAAACGGACGGAAATCCATCTTTTTAAACAAGTAACCTTCTCGAACCACAATCAGGCTCGCTCGTTTCTCTGCTCGGTCGTCCTTGTTTCGTCGATTGGGTATCAAGTTATTGGAACGAGCCAATAGAGACTCCATAGCCATCATGGACATGGGTCTTTGCGATTTTAGCTTTTGCTGTGTGGTGTTGACGGGAAGTTCATCAAAGGACCTTGATGTTGGCTTTATTATTTTATCTCCATCCAATGTTATGTTCTTTTCGTTCTGTGTAATGTTGTTTTGAAATAATCGATTCTTTATAAAATTGAATGCATTGCTACTACGAGGATGTTCTCCAGAAGGACTGGGCGGGCCGGCGTTTTTTAATTTTCTTGACTTCATCCTCCCCTCGTTGTTAATAAAGAAGAAAAAGTGAAGAAGTGAAGAAGAGAGAAAAAAAAAAAAAAAAAAAAACTCCCAACTCTCCTCATGAACTCCCTTACTCCTCTTTTGTTTCCGTTTTTGTATTAGACAGCTTAAAGAAACCTTCTCATAATAAAGAAAGCAATAATCTAACAGTAAGACTATAATTAATGCATTACAAAACATTGTCACTTTCATCTTTTGACGAAATCGAAATAAATGAGTGCTCCTTAATCTAAGTCTGTTTACTACTTCTAGTGTTTAAGGGGAAGAATTATATAGATCATCGTGTACAGTTCGATAAAGTAGTGAGTTTACACAGTGAATATCGATCTTGTGCTTTCCTTATAAAGTTATAATCATTTACATGTTACCTTGTCATAACAGGGAGTTACCATGTTTTGTTTGCAGGCTTTCAAACAAAGAGATGTTAAAGAAGGGTCCTGGTTTCTGCACTCAAAATAGGCTCGCTTTTTTACTGTCCCTATTGATATCATCCTGCATCCAAAGGAGTACTAAGTGTTTTCATTAATCCCCCTCATCTTGAAAAAAAAAGTATAAAAATACAAAGGAATGCATGCATGTTAATTCCAATACGCGCAATTCATTCATTGTTGTTGCCTCAAACATGATAAGGAGCCAACAGTAAAAATCTCCCCTCCCTTTTTATATACAAAAAGAAACATATTATTCTGCATGATTGAATAAATAACTGACACTTTCACCATTATGCTAAATAAAATGAGTTATTTTTATACATTGAAAATATAACTTACAGTTCTTCTAATGGCTTCTGCAAATGTGTTAGATATGTCAATCACCACCATTTTAGTAGATTGATCCATTTTTGTCTTTGGAATAGGGAATGTATTGGTTACCACCAGTTTATACACACTATCACACGCTTCAATCTTTTGTATAGCATCTCCACTAAGAACACCATGTGTAGCAATAATATATACTTTATCAGCCCCACATTTGTTCATCAAATGATCTGCTGCGTCCAGAAATGAGCCAACGCTATCGATGATATCATCCTGTATAAACATAATGATTAATATATAACAAAAACTCATCGTACATTACTTACAGTCAAAAACGCTACTTTCCCTCTAACATCACCCACCAAAGTGATTGTGCTTTCACCATCTTTATCGGCAACAATACTAACAGCAGCATTCAACGTATCTCCATTCACTCCAGCTTCACTTAAAGAAACAGAAGCAATCAAGTCATCCGTCTCTTCAAGTCCGTTATCATCTTCAAACACTTGAACCGAACATTCTCCATCGACTGATTTAGGCATACCACTATAAGGACGATTATGACCTTGAGGCCCTAGACGTGATCTATCTTTATGAATCAAAGCAAAATCAAGGCGAAGTGAATCTGCTAATGAGGTGACTCTAAAAAGTAATCAATCAAAAAGGAAAGTGATTATTATATTACCTTTTGGCACCACCTGCATTTTTTGATACAACCACACTATTTTGCCAATTGGGTACAGAATGTGTAATCCAACGCGCAATTACTGGTTCCGCATAAAGATTATCTACAGGACTTTTAAAAAACCCTTGCATTTGTGAAGCATGAAGATCCATGGTCTATATACATAATTATATATTAATTTAATCTATTCTTTTTTTTTTAAAAAAAAAATTGTTATATATATATATATACAATAATATGATCCACACCAGCAACAGCCAACATATTGGCAACAACTACAAGGATTAGAAAAAGAGAGAGAGAAAAAAACTTGGGACTCACGTTTAGCAGTAATACTCGTTCTTCCTTTACGTTTACTCTGTTTACAATAGGGAAAGTAAGGAAGAACTGCCGTGATACGTTTACCGGATCCGATACGTGCAGCTTGAACCATAATACAAAGTTCAATCACATTATCATTCATAAATTCAGATCCTGATTGAATAATGAAAATATCTTCATTACGAACTGAGACGTCTAAAAAAAAACCATTTATTAGCCTTCTTTATTGGGAAGGAAAGGGAAATATACTTGCGAATTTTAACACTGGTTTCTCTGTTGCTGAATTTTTTTAAAGTACAATCCGAAAGTGGTGTTCCTAAACGTTTACTGACAAGTTCAGCAAGTTCAGGGTGAGAAGAACCAGCTAAAAGTTTGGTGTTGCGCATACTGTAAGAAGAAGAAGAGAAAAATAAACTTGGGGTTTTTTTCTGGCGGTGACTGTTATCGCGGCATATAAATATTCTGTTGACATTAAACAGGAAAAAATGTGATTATGATGAAAGCATATGAGACAATAAAATCAAAGAAAAACAAGAAAGAGAAAAAACAGGAGAACTATATAATGAAAGCTATGATTCTTATGTGCTTGTTTGGAGATTATATCAACATTGTCTTTTTTTTTTTGGTTATACAGTTGATCTAATAAATCATGTCATCCGGACCGAACAGACTGTCGCCCAATCGGATATAAAATGTCGCTCTCACAGGAACAAAACGTCGTCCAAGGCCGCAATTTCCTGTCTCTTCTTTCGTAGGTATAGCCCTGTTATATTTATCTAGTTTCTTTGTGGGTCAAAATCCCTGTTATTATAAATTTCAGAATGATGTCCGCCGTGTTGGCAACATCAATAATAAAATTGTTATACAAAAAAAAAGATCAATTACGTCGATAAATTGACCTTCCGTGTAAAAAGACAGTTGGATTCATAGTCTGTTATTTCCTTTTTTTTTCTTTTTCTTTTCATTGATAATGAAATTACAGTCTAGCCATTCTTACTTTATAGACTCAAAATACTTACAAGAAGACACACCACAAGCTCCTCCTGCCCTTCCACCTCATGTAGAAAACATTCACTATCTTGAACTTTCTCAACCCACAAGGATATTTTTAGAGACAAGCCTAGATCAAGACTACCTACCCAATAGCTCTCTCAAGGTAGCCCTCTTGGCAGGAAAATCAAAACAAGAGAAATACAGCACAGAAGAATCCCCGCCGATCACAGTCGATACTATGAACCAATTAAGAAAAGAATCTAAGGCTTCAGGAGACCCAAATCAACAACTGCATTTTGTAAAGTATCTTTTTGAAGTCTCTTACCATATCAAACCTACACTGCCCAACCTTGAACGAGCTCAAAAGCTCAAGACGAGTTTAGAAGAAGAAGCTCACAAGATCCTCAAAAAGCTTGCCTCTTACAAAACCGCTTGTGCCCCCGCTCAGTTATTTTTAGCCGAATGCTATCAATATGGAAACCACGGTCTAAAGCAAGACCAATCCAAGGCCTTTTCCCTTTTTCTACAGGGATCTAAACTGGGCCATGCCGAGTGTACTTGTCGAGTCGCCGCCTGTTATGAATCCGGTCAGGGAGTCAAAAGAAATCAAAGGTACGCTATTCAATTCTATCGAAAATCCGCTACCCTCCGTAACCCTTCCGCCATGTACAAACTGGGTACCATCGCATTGAATGCTCAAAATCATCGTGAGGCTGTCTCTTGGTTATTGCGTGCTACTCAGCTCGCTGACGAAAAGAACCCGCATGCCCTACACAAATTAGGATCCCTTTATGAATCATCAAAGACACCCGGGATTATTATGGACCTTGATTACGCTCGAGAACTCTTTAGTCGGGCCGCTCTCTTGGGTTATGCACCGTCTCAATATAAACTTGGGTGGGCTTATGAACATGCTCAACTGAACTGTCCGTTAGATCCCAAGAGATCGGTGGCGTGGTATCTGCTCGCGGCAGAACAAGGAGATGGTGGGGCAGCCTTGGCTCTGTCCGGTTGGTATTTTACAGGTGCAAAAGGTGTATTGCCTCAGAGAGACAAGGAGGCTTATCTTTGGGCTAAAAGAGCGGCCGATAAACAGGTGCCAGATGCAGAGTATGCGGTGGGGTATTATACTGAACTGGGATTGGGTGTCGCTCGAAATATTCAAGAAGCTCAATCATGGTATCTTAGGGCGTCAAATCAGGGGGATCAAAAGGCAACAGAGAGACTCAAAGTGTTGTTGGAAGATGAAAGGGAGTCTAGTTTACAAAAAAATAAGTTTGAGGATAGAAACTTTAAAAATTCAGAATGTATCCTCATGTGAACAACACACACACACACACACACACACACGCACTGTAAATGCTTTCTTTTTCAGAACTTGAATTCTTTCATGACCACAGATACCAATGAAATACATGTACTTTTTTTTTTTTCTACTTGTTCTATCAATATCCTCATTCAAATGAATCGCAAGGCGAAATTATAATAATTGAAGGTTTTGTTTCTTTTCCAAAAGTATGTAAAATCTATCATATTTAAACAAGCACTAAAAAGAAAAGAGAGTTATAAATTAAAGCATCTTGAGCAGCTTTCCTAAGAACTATAATGTTTAGAAAGAACATAAAAAATAAGTGAGGGTGAGAGTAAAGAATTGATTTTTTAATATCCGCCGGACCAACCCTTTCCCTCTGTTACTTGGAAAGGGTGCTTCAATGTAGCCTGTAAGCCGTTCTCTTTTCCCTCACTGGTCATTTGTATGTATAAACCATCCATCCATTAAAAGAAAAGAAAACAGACAACACCTTGTTCATATCACTTTTTTGGATGAATGAAATTTACAAAAAAAAAAAAACAACAATTTTACTTATTTTTTTTTTTGGAACAATTTCGAAATGATAGATCATGGTATTGAAGCACAACAACCAATTGCCTAACCAGCATTTCCGTAAACAATGGGATCGTCGCGTCAAGACTTGGTTCGATCAAGCCGGTCGTAAGAAGTCTAGAAGAATTGCGCGTGTTCAAAAGGCTGCTCGTATTGCCCCTAGACCCATTGACGGTCTTCTTCGTCCTGCTGTTCGTTGCCCTACCGTTCGTTACAACATGAAATTGAGAGCTGGCCGTGGTTTCACTCTTGAAGAACTCAAGGTAAATCATTAAAAAAAAAAAAAAAAACAACTGTAGAAATAGTCGAAAAAGAGAGAGAAAGAAAGAAAGAAGAAAGCTGATAAAAAAAAAAAAAACACAATTAGGAAGCTGGTATTCGTCGCAAGGAAGCTCGCACTGTCGGTATTGCTGTTGATCATCGTCGTCGTAACAGATCCAACGAATCTCTCGAATTGAATGTTCAACGTCTTAAGGCATACAAGTCTAAGCTCATCGTTTTCCCTCGTAAGGCCGCCAGCCCCAAGAAGGGTGACTCTGAAGCTGCTGAAGTTGCCTCTGCTGTTCAACTCCGTACTGCTTTGTTCCCTGTTGAACAAGTCGCTGCTGCTCCTGAAGCCCGTGCTATCACTGCCGATGAAAAGAAGGCTAACGCTTTCATGACTCTTCGTTATGCTCGTTCCGCTGCTCGTACTCTCGGTGCTCGTGAAAAGCGTGCTCGTGACAAGGCTGAAGAAGAAGCCAACAAGAAGAAATAAATTGTTCGATAAATCTCCCTTCAACTTTTTCTCTTGGAATTAAAAATACAATGTAAATCAATGAGGGCTTTTTATTTTTTTTGAACGAAACGAAAATTTTCTCTCTATCTGTTTTGATAAAACCTTGGTCTTTTCTCGTAATTTAAAAATATGTCGTTCTTTTAATGCATCGGCATGAATATCTGGAGTATGCTTGAGACGCGAGATAGTGGGTAATGTAGATAATGGTTGACTATTGAATTTTCCAAGCAGTAGACTTGTACGTTTTACAATCGAAAATTCGTTACTTACACTCGATCTTGCTTTTCTAAAAAAATGACGTGGTGAGAGTCTTGGGCTGTGTTGAGGTGGGGTGATGATGATATCTTGCTTGGGTTCCTCTAGCATTGGAAGATCATCTGGTTCCACTGGCTCCTGTTTGATTGTTTCAGGATTTACGGAGACAGATGTATCAAGGGGAACATTAAAAAATTCACTTGTGTTTCCGGAAGAAGTGATATCCAATTGAGAATCCTCCAAGATGGATGTCCTATCCTCCGGTTGATTTGCAATTATTATTTGATCTTCTGTACTAGAATCTGACAATTGGTCAACATTGACTTTAGGTAAATAAACCAAAATAGCTTTTTAATAAAATAGATAAGCGGTCATGCTCTTTATATATATATATATATATATATACAAACCATCCTCTTCCATATTCAATATATTATCTGAAGGTTTATGTGGTGTTTCTATTGGGCACTTTTCATTTCTACAAACATGATCCATATACAAGATAGAATAAAGCCTAAACATTTCGCGAAAGAATAAAAGAGAGAAAAAGACGGTCGCTTTATTTTTTTCATAGAAGGGAGGTAAGCTTATATAGTTTTCTAATTTCGGCTTTACATAATGTTGGTTGAAAGACCAACTTTGTTCTTTTAGCAACCTCAAGACTTATGCAGACTTTTTTTTTTCTTAAGAAGGTACCAATAAAGATATAAACAGATCATCCCCCTAGCATCCTAACTTGATTAAGTATATGCAATGGTATAAATGTTGCTAAAAAGTAAATGAGAAGCAATAATGGCTCAAAAAATAGAAAAAATTAATTTACTGTAATGTATGTTGACGTTTGCCTCATTATCTTATTGAACAAGTTGTCGATAAAAGGGGGATATCGTCTTTATCTTTAGAATTGTTTCCCTGGTAACAAGTGTACAACTGCACAGAGCTTTTTTTTTTTTTTTTTTTTTTTTTTTTTTCTTGTTGGCCTCATAAAGATGATCTAAACAAGATTTCCATCTTTTAAAAATGACACCCCCTCTTACTTTAAAACTAAATAGTCGTTTCATTATCTTGTTATTATAAACAAATACCTTTAAAGAAACCTTTTTCTTCTTCTTTATTCAGTTACAAATACGGGAGAGGTCTTTTAACGGTCTTAATACATCAGTTTTGTCTAATGTACATTGTATATTAACCGCAATACATGTTCTTGAAGTTTAACTTTAGGAATCTTAAGAGACCCTATTTAACTTTTTTTTTTTGTACCATTTTACGCGTCCAATTTTTTTCTTTTTTTTTTCTTTTCTTTTCTTTTCTTCTTGAAATGAGTCAATTCGAGATCATTCGTTATGAAACACCTCTCGAATATAAAGAATTTCTACAACTTCATCTCATTCCCAATGAGCCTGCTTTGTTTGGACCAGCTTTAACAGACGATTGGAAAGCAAGAAAGGAATGGGTTTTACCCTCCAATGAAACCGACCAAGGTCCTCGGTTTAAACCAAACTATAGTTTTTTGAAATCGCATTTTGCAGGGGCTCAAGTACAAGTAGCCACTTGTCATAAGCGTCATTTTAGTGATCAAGAAAGAACTGAAATGAAATTTGAAGAATTCTGTCAGATCTGGGAAACTCAATTGGAATCGAGTTATTATTTAAAGGATTGGCATTTCGTAAAGGCTTTTCCGGATGAAAAAGCTTACAAAGTACCTGAGGTATTCAAAGGTATAAACAATACCCCTCCACTTATCGATACTTGAAGTTTGAGAATCTTCTATTAGATGATTGGCTTAATGCCTATTGGATAAACAGTAGTCAAGATGATTATCGATTTTCATATATGGGAGGACATGATACTTTTACACCTATGCATTCAGATGTTTACAGGTTTGTTTATTTTTCATATATTTTTTCTTAGTTAATAGAATAATAATAGATCTTATTCTTGGTCAAGTAATATATGTGGTATCAAAAAGTGGACATTATTTCCACCAGATCAAGAGGAATATCTTAAAGATAAGTTTGGCAACCTTGTATATGATATTCGAGAAGTTGATCTAGAAAAGTTCCCTCGATTTCAACAGGCTAAAAAAGCCGTTCTTTATCAAAGGGACGGTGAAACCTTGTTTGTTCCTTCGGGATGGTTTCATCAAGTGGAGAATATTGGTGCTACGATATCTATCAATCACAATTGGTGTAATTCAAACAATCTTTACTTGACTTACAGGTCATTAGCGAAGGACTATAAGGATGTGAAAGGGGCTATTGATGATATAAAAGAATCCATGTCTGAACAAGAATTTATGGCCGAATGTCAGCATTTGCTCTTGATGCATAGTGGATGGAACTGGGATACCTTTCTTTCTATCCTACATTATATCACAAGTGAGTATATGACAGACTGTGATTATCAACCCAGTGTACAATGGCAAATAGAAAAAGTCAAGAAGGTAATGGACAGTTGGGTCTCAGAAGAAGGAGAATCTTTGGTAAACTATTTTAGGCGAGACCCTATTTTACTTTCAAAATACAATGAATTACAAACTATAATTAAAAAATCTGTTTCTTGAATTCATTATGTATCCCTATTGTTGGGGGGGGAGGCTTCTACATATAGCTTGGTTTTAATTGTGTTACACATAAATTCAAGTGGTTAATATTTTCAGTGATAATAAATACTTGATTTTTTCAGAGTCAAACGATGTATGATTTTATCAATACTTATAACATTGGCCATGTTGTGCAATTTGTAAAATAAAATAAAATAAAAACAATCAATATTAATGGTTATGTTAAGAAAATTCAACATATGCCAAATAAACTTTCTTAGTTGTGCTTTGATTGAATATCCGATGCTCGCTAAATGTGCATACAAAATTGTCATCTTTTTTTCCTTTTTTTTTTTTTTTTATCTTCTAAATGAAATTAATCGATTTACCTAAAGAACTATTGCAGACCATAGCTCAGCATTTATCAAGAGAATATTTAGCGCATCTATGCTTATCGTGTAAATGGGGTTATCAGATCTTTTTGCCACTCCTCTACAAACATGTTACTCTTGGTCACCGCACCCAAATAAAGCAACTGGAACAAGGGCTTGAAAACAACGAATACCTTCAACAGGTAGCAAGAGAATACACCCTGGCAGTTACCTTCAGTTTTAGACAGGGAAGCAACAACAGTTTTTGGAAAACGATTCTTGAACGACTACCCAACACGCGGCGATTGTATTTCCGAGACTACATGTCCCTTTCTGTGAAAAAAATTCAGCAGGTGCTCTCATTGACCCCAAAAGTATCGTTGTTGGGCATTGAGTATTGTGAACTGGTTCATCCGGGAGAACAGGTCGTCTTTCGCAACGTGACCAGTCTCAACTTGATGTGGACCGATTTTTCCCTGGAGGCCGCACAAGGTTTGTTTCAGTCCATTCCTCACCTTCGACAGGTTACACTCGGTGCGAACCACAACAGGAAGCCATTGGATAACGATACGGCTCTTCAGATCTTACAGACCGTTTGTCCAGATCTTCAAAGATTGACTATTTCACTGCAACAGGTCAAGGAATCTACCCTGTGTGCCCTTTTGACTTTTTATGGCCCACAACTCGAGCAACTGTCAATTCGATGTGAAGGGAATCAGAGCATGAAGAACATTGCAGATTATGCCAAGGGACTGCAGCATTTAGTAATAAGGCACTCAGGTTGTGAAAAGAACGATATCACAAATATTTTGAGAGAATGTGCTTCTCTGAGTCACTTTGAGATGGTCAGTTGGCCTATTCAGGAAGTACCCATGATTGTGTTGGATCGAATGAAACTTCCTCAGATGGAAGGTATTAGAAAGACCTTTGCTTTAGATAGAAATGATTTACAAGAAATACGCCGTCTTTGCTTATATCAAGAATAATAACAAAAAGAGAGAGAGAGAGAAGAGCGCTCGTATACGCACACACACACATTCATTTTTTTTTTAAAAAAAAAATACAGATATCCTTACATTGAAGCTTACAAACACACACACACACACACACACACACACACACACACACACACACACACACACACACACACACACACATACACTAAATAAACAAAGTGCCTGTCTATAGATTTATTTAAAAGAAAAGAATTATTCATGTATTTCTTGAGCAATTGTTTGTTTTGTTGATAATTTTTTGTTTTTTTAATGTGTCTACAATTATTTCAAGCTCTTGTAATGAAAATACAAGTACTTTGTGTTTCCATTCGTACCACCGAACTATTTCCCTAGTTCTTCCTTGACTGATCACAGTATCTACTGGTGAATTCAAAGCGAGTCTTATCCACTCGTTTGAAAGGTATTTTTCCTGAAAGCAATGTGTTTTTATTCCAGTTCTAATTTTGTCTAGTGGTTTGGTTAAAGGTGTCTTTTGTTGATTTTTTCTAAGTGTAGCTGAGGCAATAGGAATGAGATCGGCCATTGAAGTTCTTGTTGACTCTACTTTACTTGAACATGTTGGTAAATGTACGGAATAATGAGCCGAATAAAGCATGCGACTGACGTTTGTCATTGTAAAGAAAGAAAAAAGAAGAAAAAATATGGAAGGAAGAAAAGCAAAACACAATAACTGTCTTTTTTTTTTTTTTTTTTTTATACATTTTTTCCTTTTTGGCTCAATATCAAGTTTTTAACATTAACCAACGACTAGGAAAATGGATAGAAGAATTGCTTTTGGATGGTTTCAATTGCCTTGGTTCAATTTTGATTGATCTTTCATATCTCTCCTAATAACAAAAGGTTAATTTTTTTCTTTTTCTAAAAAAAAAAAAAAAGTGACATGTTAATATACTTGCATCTTCTGTCAAAACTTGTAGTTCATGTTGAATGAAATAAAGAACAAATTGATCAGGCTTTATCCCTTTAAATGTATTTTTTTGAAATTGAGTGACATAAAGAATACTTTCTCCAATCAACCGAAACTTTTGCCAATGTATTTTCCCGTCTATCTTATGATCCTTATTAGCCTCACATAATGATACAAGATCTTGTTGATGGATTCCTCTAGACGAAGCTTTAGTAAGTATATATATATACAACTAGTCATTTTGAGTAAAGAGAATCTTACAGATAAGGAATGCCCGGAAGTTTTGTGATTTCCTTTAAAGCGCAACGATAATTATAAAAAGACCTGTTATAGATTAGAATGAATACTACATCATTTGAATGCAAGACTCTTTACTTTTCTGAACTCATCAAATTCTCTAGTCTAGCAAACTGGTCCATCAAAACCTTGTTTTTACTGTTCATTACTTGCTTGGTCTCCTTGAGTCTTAATATGGCAGCACTATTCATTCCCGCCAATACAGCCATTAAAGAGTTAAAATTATTCAATTGTTCCAATTCCTTCAAAAAAAAAAAAAAAAAAATTCGTAAGAAAAATTTGACTTTAACATCGAACCTACAACTGCAATTTTCAAACAATATTCATATACAAACACCCTATCTTCTAATCGATTTTGATTCACAATCATTGAAGCAACCCAAGCCGATATGTAATTGAAATGATCAATTAAGGCCGATATTGGTGTTTCTTTGGGTCCCCAAACGTGTCGAAGGAAATCACGTGGCTTGATTTTAATAAACAATTTGGATTCGATCCATGTGAGCTGTTGTGCCATCACATGAACAGGGGTTGAACTCAAGATATCTGTCAGATCATGTTGATTGAAATCACAGGAGGGTGGTGCCGAATAACGTTTCGGGCGCTCTTCTTCTTTGATACCTGAAACATGTGTAGAAAAGGAGCGACAAACTGTCTTTTCACGGACACTTTTCTTGAATTTTTTCTTCTTACCCCAGAGTGCATCTTCATCTTGTTTGGGTGGATCGCGAGAGGCCAAGATTTCAATGGTTTCGTAAAGAGATGCAAAGAAAAATGAAGTTCTTGATAAAAAGTCGTGAAGTAACTGAAGGGTTTGGGGATGATGAAAATCAGACCAGTAGCAAGAAAGCCAAGTGGATAAAATGGAAAGTACTTTTTTTTTTTTTTTTTTTTTTTTTTGGGAGAGTAAGAGTCTTGTAATAAGAAGATAAAAAAATATAGATTTACCTTTTTTGAAGACACATGTGTACCGATTCTGGTTTTGACCTGTCCTCTTGTTCGAATTCTTCAATCAAAAGCTGTAGGAATTGAATGGGTGACATGAATTTACGATAAAGCATTAAAAAGATGGAAAGGCAAGTTTCATCTTGTGTTTCATGTATCATTTGGCGTACAATATCCTCTGGCGATTCTTCAAACGTCAAACCATCGGTGCTGCTGCTGCTTTTTCTCCTGTTAATACTATAAAGAAATATCCCTTTTTAATAAATATATAAAATCAGGGGGGTAATAGGAACTCACGTTGATTGACTGTATGTTGAGATACATTGTAAAAGCTGAGTTTTCAACAATGTGCTGTAATCTTCTTTGGTATCAATATAGAATAATGTATGTGTTTTGACGGTAATGATGGATATTTGAGCATCTTGAAATCCGATGAATAGACAGGGTATTTGACATGAAACAGTTTGATCTAAAATTGTAAAAAAAAAAAAATTACTATTTTCTTTCGAGGAATAAATGTACATACTCTTGATGGTGAATTCATCATCCTGATTGTTGATATCATAACATACAAAAATGGCGGATAGATTTTCAATATCCTAACGGAAGTTAATTATAAAACGGAAAACATTCTTATTACTTTTGGGAAACCAATAGAAGAATCCAATTTTATCTTGTATTCGTTATTGGAATTGAGCTTAAACTTATAAAGGTCTTCTGCATGAATAAAAAGAGAGGGTCAGTTATATTAGAGTTAAGGGGGTGAGATATGATTACTGTCAATATCGTTGAGATCAAGGTTTAAATGCTGTAATAATATCGATTTACATACATCGTCATGACTTGTAATATTTAGTTTGAAATAATCCTAAAGATATAATTATAAGCATTCAAAGCTATATATATGTTTGTTTACTTGATTATTTTCCACTGGATTTTTTATTGATTTTTGTTTCATCATTGAGCTAAGTTTACGAGACAAGGACCACATTTTTTTAAATATAAAAAAAAAAAGCAAAGAAGAAAAGGTTAAAAACCAACAGCAAAGTTAACTTTTTCTATATAAAAAAAGGGGGGAGGAGGAGGAAACTTTCCATATGCCTTATCCTTTTCATTTCCCTTTGAGCATTTTCATCTTTCCCTTCATCATGGAGCTGATTCCCAAAAAAAACGTCAATGACAACTCCGACTTTTCTTTTTTTTTTTTTTTTTACTCTCTCACACACACACTCTCACTTGTAGCTCATTTTCTTCTCTTTTAGGGTAATTAACGAAATCCTTTTTTCCTCCTCTTTTTTTTTTTTTTTTTTTTTTTTTTTTTCCCCCCCCCCCTTTTTTTTTTTTTTTTTTTTTTGTAACAATATGTAACATAGCCAAGTGGATAATCAAGAATACTCTCTTCATTTTTTTTTTTAAATAAAAAAATTCAAGTGTCAAACATCATTTTATTTAAACAAGTATGGTACAAATTGTGATTTATCATGCGATTTTTTTTTTTATGAAGCACGACAAAGAACCTCACCACCTACATTCTTTTCAATTGCTTCTTGAAGTTCTAATACACCTCTGTTTGTGCTGATAATAGCAATTTCTCCAGGTTGAAGTGGTTTGATAAATTGTGATCTTCTTCCGTTTGCGATATTCTTCAACTCGTTGACCGAAAAACTGACCTTTTTGGAAGGTTTACTAATAACTGAAAATTTCGACAAAGTAGGCAAATTTTCTTTGTATTTCAACGTAAGCCAAATTCGTCTGGTGGCTACGTTTTCATTTGTAGTTGGGGTATAAGATTGATCCACACCAAGGTGATTGCCGCGAGTGACTGAAGAAATAAATCCTTCCTTGTACAGAATGTTTGAAATTGCTAAATTCATCTTTGTTTCTGGTATCGCAATTGACTGAAGCTTGGCACGAAAGCCATTTTGAACTCTTGCACAAAGATCGTAAACTCGAGGCATTATTCAAATGACGAAATAGAGAGAGAGAGAGAATCAAGGGGTGTCCAAGAATACAACGCCCAGGTAAAAAGAAAAACAGGACAAGTCTTTTAATCAAGTTCAAATCCAGTCAGTTACAAGCCACTGCATTAACAATCAACAAACTTATCATGACAGGCTTTGATTGTTCTCAAGTAGGAATTTTCCCTGTCGACAACAGTGGCTCCAAAGTTCGTTTCCCAATAAACTGGATTCATTTTGGTTTTTGACCAAAGTTCGTTTTTGTAAATTCCAAAGTTCGCGTCAATCTTCGCATTTGTATAATCCAAAATTCGTTTTAAAATTTAAAAAAAGGTTTTTTTTTTTTTATTTAGACATTTATCAAAGTTATTAATGGAGTGTTGGGAAATATTTTGTAAAGTGTTTCTTTTAATACTTTGGCTAGCTTCGGTAATTCTAGTTTTTAAGTCCTTAACTTCTTGGAACACACTTCGTTTGACAGCACCTTTAAGAACTGCCCAAAAATTCTCATTCGGATTGAGCTCAGGAGAATAGGGTGGAAGATATATAACTCTATAACCTCTGGATTCAATCATTGTCCTAATATCCTGTGAAGTATGGATGGGTGCGTTATCCATGACAGTATAAAACCCTTTCATTTCGGAGAACTTGTCCATTTCATTCAACATCTTGATAACAAATTTCATATAATGCCCAGTAACAGTTCCCCTGGGATTCTTATTTACTGTGAGCCTTTTTCTCTTTTTACCTCCATCAGTCTTTACTTTCTTGGGCTTTAAAGATTCTCTGGTATCGATAGCAATCACATCATTTTGCTGTAATAACTCCCAGAATAGTATGGTTGATGGAACGGGCAGTCGATGTTTCAACTATTGAAGGCGTACCTCTTAACGAACGAGCAGTAGGTCTCCTCATGTTGATGTTAAAACCAGCTTCGTCTACAAAAACACAATAATGAAGATAATCCATATCCGTGCCCAGCTGTAGCGTTTCTCAAGATTTTCAAGACTGTATCTTGCTATAAAATGCTAGGTAGCTCTCTTTAAAGCCAGGTTACATTCATGAAGAATAAAATTTC
This sequence comes from Rhizopus stolonifer B9770, assembly GCA_000697035.1. Lineage (NCBI taxonomy): Eukaryota > Fungi > Mucoromycota > Mucoromycetes > Mucorales > Rhizopodaceae > Rhizopus > Rhizopus stolonifer. Next base: position 52,010 of record JNDS01005006.1, read on the forward strand.
CAACAGATATTTCTTTCAAATTGAAGCCCTCGAATGCTTCGATTAGGTTTTCCACTACATCATGTCTCGTTGCCTGAGGATGGCTGTCGAAAAACTCAAGAAGATGTTGTTTGTGTTCCTGTTTTAGTTGAGAAGACTTTCTATTTGACATATTTTTCTCATAGATATTACAGCCGGGGGCCTCATTTTTTTCCATTTTGATTTGTTTCAATACAAGGTTATAACATGCTCTTACAGCTTTGAGATGCTCTTACAAAGGTGCTGTTTCAGTGAGTACGTTAACATATCCTCTTATGCTATTAAAATACTGGACTCAAACTAATCGTGAAAAAAAAAAAGTACTGTTATATTTTTAGAAACCAATAGCATTTGTTTGCTTTACAGATTTGTGTTTATTTATTTTCTTTGTGATTCTGTGTTAAGCTTTATGTGGTGATCTGATCGAATAATATCTTAGTATCGAACATAAAAGAAATATATTTCTATCTTCTATCATCATCTATACTCAGCTATAGCAATAAAAAATGAATATACAAAGGAATTAAGAACAACACATATTAAAAATATAAAGTTTGTTTATATATATAAAAAAAAAAGAACTAATAATCGAGTATATATTACACATCAAACATCAATACAAACCAGTCCTGATATACCAACTTCTGAGATCAATTTCAATTTGATATTTTAAAGATATACACCTGATTTATCAAGTGTCAAAATTATCAAACCAGACAAAGAATTACTGTTTTATTGATAAAAAAAAAAATAAAGATCATTTATACTAAGAGAATCTGTACCATCCTTGATTCATTTCGTTTTGTACAAGTCAATTTATCTATTGTAAATTAGAGTGAATCATTTGTATCATTTAAGCTTATTTGTAACTGGCAAATTAATCGTTGAAATATTTTATTTATTTACCTAGTAGGTAATAACCTTAATGACTTTGTTACATTTGATAAGCAGACATTGTTTGCTCGTGATTATTAAGTCAATCAGCTATTAGTTGTCCCATGTTGTATGACTGATACAACAACACCAACATATTCAAAACATGAAACAAGCTCTCCATCATGAATCACTAATAATAGTTTTCAGTCCTATTGATACCATCATCTTCTTAAACTACCACCTTGGAACACAACAAATAGCATCATATTAAGTCTATAATCAAAGGCAGACCCTAATTCAATCAACAGCATAAATACTCAAATCTAAAATGTAGAATAGAAGCTTGATCTTCTTCTTTTAATCTCATAATAAATAGTACAACCTTTCTCAAAGCATTTATCTTTGTCTTATTTATAATTTATTATACCGAAATATCACACGCTATACCAAAGATATTCTTTCGACCTTTACGGTACTTTTTCGTAACCATGACAGAGGTGTTTTATCTTCCTAGATTCCGATTTATACGGCATTATTTCACAGCCTGTGCAACTTTCATTGTAAAACCTATCAGCCAAAAAAAAAAAAAAAAAGTAAATGATTGGTCTTTTGTATGATATCAGGGAATGTCTCAACGTAGCTGTAGGCGAATCATGTCTTCGAAGAAGTAAGGGAAAAGCGGTAGCTGTCGGAAGAAAAGACAAAGGTCTGCTTTGGATAATTTAATGAAACGATAAACACCATTATAGGACATATCCATTATAGATATTTCGCATTTTGATCCCAGTAAATAAAACAAATATTTTATTATGCTGATCGTCTGTATCAATTTCAGACATACCTTCTATTAAAATCCCACAAGCGATAGATTGAATCACACCAAGATGTGTCAATTGATGTAGCACCAACCTCATTTCTTTGGTCAGCTTTACATAATCTGACACACGCCAAGGATTTCGTTTATATGATATCTTCTATTCCAAGGTGCCAATCACAGTAATTACCGGATTGCGATTTGCAAATACCGCCCAATTTGGTTTGTAGACAGTCTCCACATCAATATCAGTACTGTTGTCGTCGCCATCACTCACGGTACCATTATTATCGTCCTCATTTCGTTTACGTTTCATAGTTGGCAGTAAAGTATTATTGGGCCTGCGAACATAAAGATCAGTCACCGTTTACTTTGGGTTCACGCGTTTTTTTTTTTTTTTTTTTTTTTTTTTTTGGTGTTTATGCTGATTAAGCTATATTAAATCTCAGAGGGTAAAAATCAGAATAAATTTAGCAGTAGGCTTCCTAACCTTTAAATAAACCAATATTTCTTTTTTTTTTTTTTTCAATAAAATTTTGGTAGAATTTTATCACCTTTTACCAAAAATATGCTTTAAAAGAGTTTACTCTTCTCCTTACTATAGCTTTACTGAAATGGTCCGATACAGAACCTCCTGACATGTAGAATTTTCTTTTTTTTTTTAAAAAATAATAATATTAAAAATCTAGTTTTACAGCTTTTTGGCGTCACTTGTTTTGCCCAATGACAAGAAAACGAGGTAAAGCAGTAAAACATCCATCTCCCCACATTTGCCTGGAATATAATTTTTTGAGTGTGGCCCTTGTTTTTTTTTTTTTTCAAATGTCTCCTTTGAGCTCGTAAACAGTAGATCTATCAAGACTTCCTGCATACTTGTCTTTTTTTTTTTAATTTTTTTTTTTTTTTTTTTGGGCAAGAAAGATTCCGACAAGCATTTTTTTTGACCCTCTCCTCGGTCTCGACTTCCAAAAGAAGAAGATAATCGTCCATGTGATGATAAACTCCGCTTCGGTGTGGTTTCCATGGTGATCTTTTACATCTCAATTCAACAAAGAAAATGAATTTAAAGATTAAAAATCAAAAAGATGACGTTATGCACTTTTGCTTTGATCAAATTTTTCTTTTGTCTGCTTTAGTTTTTTTTTTTTTTTCATTTGAAAAAAAAAAAAAGTAGTATACAAAACATTTGTCTACCCTTGAGCAAATTAACAAAGACAACAATAACCAATCATGACAATTCTATAGCCGGAGAATCAAATTGGATTCATTAGAGAAGGCTTAGTGGTGGCTCAGAGTAATACAAGAGATAAGTTTGACAAGTGAGCCAATCAAAAAAGGGGATATAAAATATAAAACTTTTTGTGGGTGGGAGCCCGTCCACCCCTTTTTTCTGTTTCTTTCTTGAAAAATTCGCCTCCCCTCGCCCCTCCCTCTTTTTCAACTCCCTCTTTTTTTTAAAATTTTATCTTTTTTTTGAAAGTGTATCATATATATAGTGTATAGAACCCCTCCCAAAAAAAAAAAGAAGAGCAAACTCTTTTAATGCATAAAAATAATAGCAGTTCGTCGTCCACCAATATTGTTGGTGTTCATTATAGAGTCGGAAAAAAACTTGGAGAAGGGAGTTTTGGTGTATTGTATGAAGGTTTAAAGGAATTCGTTGATTCAATACAATTCAGATTTTTTTTAATAGTTAAATATTTATAGGACTTAATTTGTTAAATAATCAATCAGTTGCTATCAAATTCGAACCTAGAAAATCCGATGCACCTCAATTAAGAGATGAATATAGAACTTATAAAGTGTTGGCCGGTTTACGTAAATATATATATATATATATATATATATATTGTTGTGTATAAAATTAATAATTCGGATGATTAGCCGGTGTTCCGAGTGCTTATTATTTTGGTCAAGAAGGATTACACAATATTTTGGTGATTGATTTATTGGGTCCAAGTTTAGAAGATTTATTTGAAATGTGCGGTAGAAAACATTCAATCAAGACAGTCGCACTCTTGGCCAAACAGATGGTAAAAAAGGGAGGGAGAGGAGGAGGAGATTAGAAATATAATTTATAACCAGTTACACCGTAGATTAATAGAGTAGAAAGTGTTCATGAAAGAAATCTGATTTATAGAGATATCAAGCCAGATAATTTCTTGATCGGTAGACCAGGCACAAAATATGCAAACATGGTATTCTTGATTGATTATGGAATGGCTAAATTATACCGCGACCCAAAAACAAAGCAACATATACCTTACCGTGAACGAAAAAGTTTGTCGGGAACAGCTCGATACATGAGTATCAATACCCATTTAGGAAGAGGTACTCAAATATATATAATTTTTTTTTTTTTTTTTCAACTAAATGAAAATCAGAACAATCAAGAAGAGATGATTTAGAATCCCTGGGTCATGTCTTTATGTACTTCTTGCGTGGTTCTCTTCCCTGGCAAGGTCTTAAGGCTGCAACCAATAAGCAAAAATATGAAAAAATAGGTGAAAAAAAGCAAACAACACCTGTCAAGGAATTATCTGAAGGATTTCCAGGTAAAAAAAAAAAAAAAAAAAAAAAAAAATGGATGACTTTAAGAATTATTTCTAATGGATTTAATAGAGGAATTTGGTATTTATCTTCAATATGTACGTAAGCTTGGTTTTGAAGAAACTCCTGATTATGATTTCCTGAGAGAACTATTCAATAAAGTTCTTTATCGTTTGGGTGAGACAGATGATGGTATCTACGATTGGATGTTACTCAGCAAAGGACCAGAGGTAAAATAAACAACTTAATAATTTGATCTAATATCTTGTGCCTAGACGAGAGAAAGTAGACGTCAAGCAAGAGAATTGCAACAGCGACGATCCGAGCATTCTGTCAAACGCCATGCTTCTCAGCCTAAATTAACTACCAACAATGTAGCCCCACCATTACCTACCAACAATATTTCAACTAAGCAAACCAATAATAATGATTATCAAAAGATGCCTGAATCCCCCAATCATGGCAATCAACCTTTATATGACCAAGTGAAGCAAGAACCTCAAGTTCATCATCGTGGCCTTTGGCAAACTTTGATGTCTTTAATGACTTGCGGTATACATTAAGAAACAAAATTATATGTGAATTCTCATTTTTAATATTTTCTAAAAAAAAAAAAAATAAAAAAAAAATATTGTTTTTTTATCTTGTTGTATGAAATGAATAAGAATGCGACATTCTAGGATTGCTATTGTTATTATTAGTGGGTGGCATCATCATGGGCTGATTGTAATACATGACTGGATACATGGACATATATTGTTGTTGTTGCATCATCTTTAATTGCTGTTCTCTTTGATAAGCTTGCATACGATCCCATTCAAACTGTAGCTGTTGTTGATGAGTCTGCATCTGTTGTCTTTTTCTGCTGTTGATTAATTCTGGCTCACTCTTCATATGGCGGATGGGCTGATGATATTGTTGCTGTTGGGGTACAGGGGGAGTCATGGGGTAATCTGAGTTTGAGGAAGGTGTAGTGGACGTGTTTTCCTGGCTGTTTCTTCTAGTGCTGCCTGTTCTCTTCTTCTTCTTTAGATTGGGTGTAGATCTTGATGATCTCATTGTTTGGATGGGCGGGTTCTTGGACTGGTTGGATTTCTTTCTTTGAATAGCCTTATATGACTCGTCATCATCATCACTCTCAATATCTGCCTCTGCGCCATCCTCTTCTTCTTTCTTTTCTTCTCGAGTACATACAGATGATAGAGAAGATTGTATAGAGCCAGCTCGGGTGATGGAAAGACTTGTGTTACTATCGTTGCTTTGGGTACTGCGGGATTTCTGCTCTCTTGTATGCTCTCTTGTATGCTCTCTTGTATGCTCTCTTGTATGCTTTTCAGGGTGTGCAGCATGTTGTTCTTTGGACTGTATAGGGTATTCTTGAGGAGCATTATGTTCTCTTTGTTTTTCAGGATGATCTCTTGATTGCTTTTCAGGATGATCTCTCTGTTGCTGCTGTACTGGATAGTCCCTTTGTACAGGATAATCTCTTGGTTGTTGTTGTTGTTGTTGTACAGGGTACTCCCTTGATGGTGGTTGCTGTACATGATACTCCCTTGATGGTGGTTGCTGTAAAGGATAGTCTCTAGGATAATCCTGATGAGGATACTCTTGAGGCTGAACTGGATGAAAGTCTTGTGGGAACTGCGGCTTTGGAGCAGATAGTCCATTATAGGGAGGATCCATGACCATATTATTGGGCAAATAAGGCTGTGGAACCATATTCATCATCATCATATTTTGCATGTCTTGCTGACGTTGCATGGCTGCAAATTTGACTTGGGTTCGATGCCTGTCCTTCATTCGTTCGATCATGGCCTCACTCGATTCCAGGCGATTTGCTTCAGGGTCAATACGATGTGTCCAACTATCCACTTTACGTTTCAGACGATGTTCGTTTGTACGTCTTTCCATTATTGGACGCATGCCTCTCGTCATCCGAGCTTCTTCTTCTTCTTCTTCTTCTTCTTCCTCCTTTTTAGAGTCATCCGAGTCAGAGACATCTGAGTCAAGTACTTTAAGTGTAGTAGAATGATTCTTTAGAGTGGGAGTAGAGGTGGAAGGTGTGGGTGTACTACTGCTCTGACCAAAGCTGTCATTGATCATTGAAGAAAACATAGAGGTCTCACGAGGTTCATTTTTTTCTGGAAAGTGTTTTAGATAGCTACTATAGATGCTGTCTCCTGTCAAAAAACTGGGTGGCTCTGTTTGGGCCTTCTTTTCTTGAACTGGTTTGGTCGGCTTCTTTTCTTCTTTAATTTCTAGTTGTTGTGATAAAGCAAGGGCTAAAGAAAAATCATCCAAACCATCCGTCTTTTGAGCGGCTGGTTTGAAATGTAAATAAGAGAGTTCTTCAATAAATAAACTCACCTGTGGGAGAATTTAATTCGGCCAAGATATCATCAAACAAACCTCCTGAGCCAGCAGTTATTTGTTCTTCCTCTTCTTTCTTAATCGGTGTATCCAGTGATAATGTGGGTAAAGAAGGTGCTGAGACGGGCGCAGGTGGCTCTACAGCTGGTCTTTTTTGGTTCTTGTTTTTTTTATAAAAACTTCCAATTTTCAAAAGTCCCATATTTTCTCAAAAGAAAAAGAAAAAAAAAAAAAGAAAGAAAAAGAGAGAAAAAAAGAAAAAAGAAAAAAGAAAAAAAAAAAAAGTTGCAGCAAGTTGTATCACCTTAAAAACGTGCTATTTATCAGAAACAAATTAATTGTCTTTTTTTTTCAATAAACAATTTCATCTCTCTTTTTTTCTAGTCTGCAGTTCTGGAATCTCAGTCCTCGGAGTCACACACACACACACACACGCCCCCTACCTCCTTTTTAATAAGTGAAATAAATAATGAAAAAAAAAGGGGATTCATATGATATGCATTGTGTCACATGAAGATCTGACAACCAACGATCGTCATAACAATGATTAATTGTTGGTGATAGACAAAGTGAGATTAAGAACAAGAGAACGAATTTTGTTTTTTTTTTATTTTTTTTTTTTGTTTTAATTATGAAAACAATACAAAGGGGCGATTTGTGTGACATTGAAGTGGTCTCAACAAAAAATGTTGTCAAGGCATTGAAATCCAATTACCAATCCATTAGTAACACCGTCCGACTTTCTCCTCCTCTTACTCAATTAGCCAATCAAGCCCATTTTCATATGAGAAGGACTGGCATGGACCAATCTATTGTATTACAGTAAATAGAAACCACTTTCAAATAGGATGACTAAACCCTTCTTTTTTAATTAATTGGGAAAAAAAAAAAAAAAAAAAAAGTGGTAAACGAGACACCAAGGAAACATCCATTATTTTATCCCATCTTTTGGGTAACCAAAGACTTGAATCCCAAGCATCAGAAGCATTGAGTATTCTTCAAGCCCTTGGATGTCTGGGTACATACACTCGGATTCAATATGATGTACGTGCAAAGGCCAAGGGGATCCATATACAAGCCCTTTTTGATAAACGATCCATCTTTACTTTTCAAGAAAACGCAAAAATATTCATGTCTTTGAAAGCCGCTATGAAATCCTTGGCTCTTGACTCTGACCTTCTCTCTACTCTCATACTCTTGTCTCAATTGGAATTTATCACAGTTCAAGACCGAGTGCGTACAAGGGATCAACGAGCACTGACTGTAGTGGCCGACCGTTTGGGTCTCAATCCTCAAGCACTTGAACAGATTTTCTGCAAGACACAAAAAAGAGAATCTTCGGTCTCTTCAAGACTTGATGAGCTAATCAAAACCCTGTATTTTATCACGTCTCATCGGATTCTCAAGTGCATCAACGACAAGCTTTCCAACCAAGGCTCTCATTCGATTGGTATCTTGGATTTTTCTGCCCCTTTTGATCCCGGATTATGCCCTACTCACTTAGAGGACCCAGTAAAAAGCTACATCAACAGTCATATCTTTGAAAAGAGTCTGTCAGAGTACAAACAAGACTGTGCCAACAACCCCTATGTTTCCACTCGCCTGGCCCTGATTCAAAAAGAATATCAGTCTTTCGAACACTCTTTAGAAAACCCAAGTTGTCGCTGTATTTACTCTATCGACAACACACTTCCATCTGACCTTGTATCATTGCTTCAAAGCAGTCAATTGCCCATCGTTTCTGGTCTGTTGGATCAAATGAACCTCAAGACTAACACTGTTTCCATGAATGACTTGTTTTTGGCAATGGACAAGACGGTTCATTGGTTTGCCCTTTTGATCCAACTGGATTCAACAGACCTGCAAGAACAAGTCAAAGCACTCAAATTGGTTTCAATCACCAAACGATTCAAAGCAGTCAAAGCTTTTGCTCACTCTTTTACACATCAAGAGTTTTGTGACAGATACCAGCTGGTGATAGATGATTATGGTATCAGACAGAATATGACACCTGTCTTCAAATGTCAAGCATTGTCTGATCTCTTGAATAATTCACTCCACATTGGCACAAAGAAGGTAGAAATAATAACAAGAAAAAATTTCATTATAGATCTAATCTACTTTGCAGGTCTTTATAGAGTACAAAGCATGGAAAGATTTTGAAGATATCTTATGTCAGACAGAATTTCCTATAAAAGATGTGAGCGATGGTTTCTCTGCCGTACATACAATGACATCCGACACAAATACTTTGAATAGCAAACCAACCAAATCCCATCAATATAATGATGACTTGTTAAAAGAAACCGTCGACACAATCGAACGTTTCACTGTGCCCTCCAACTCAAAGACTTCAAACACACGCAAGGGTTGGCTCTTTCTAGTCTGGCTCACAACCTGGTGGATCCCTAGCCCTCTGCTGTATCTCTGCGGCATGAAACTCAAAGATATCCAGATCGCCTGGCGAGAGAAATTTACACTCTGTAGCCTCATCCTGCTCATCTCAACCTTTATCATGTAGTTTCTCGTCTTCTTTGGCAAACTCGTCTGTCCCCACCAAGACATCTACTCACCCACCGAACTCCAGGAACGTCCCAAGTCCAAAAACGCCCTGGTGTCTATTCGGGGCGAAGTCTTTGATCTCACCCGATTCGCACCTCATCACTGGGCAAGCCAAGTGATTCCCGAGTCCTTTGTTCTCTCCTACGCTGGCCAAGACATCACCAATCTCTTTCCGGTCCAGGTCTCTGCTCTCTGTCAGGGTCTATACGGCTCCGTGTCCGAATACGTCTCACTCGACTACCACTTTAACACTACAGATGCCAGATCCGATTATCACGATTTCCGCGCCTGGACAGACGACTATCGTCCCGATTGGTATTTCGAACAAATGATCTTTTTGCGCAAGAACTACAAGGTCGGAAACTTGGGATACAGCCAACAAGAGGTCTTTGATCAAGCCACCCGTGCCTCCTCCTTGGGCGGCACCCGACTCTTGCGAAACTGGGCCATCTTGGACGACAAGATCTTTGATTTGACCTTTTATGTCGCCGGCGGTCGTCATATCCGTCTGCCCGACAATTATGATACCTCAGCCATCGATGTCAACTATCTGGCAGACGTGATCGTCAATTTGTTTGTTCAAAAATCCGGACAGGACATCACCCGCTACTGGAAATCCCTGCCGCTGGATCCCGAACTTCGGTTGCGCCAAGAGGTCTGTTTGAGAAACCTGTTTTATGCGGGCCGCGTCGATCACCGAAGATCCCTGAAATGTCTGTTCTCTGAATACCTCCTGTTGATCGTCACCCTATTCCTTTGTCTGGTCATCGTCTTCAAGTTTCTGGCCGCTCTTCAGTTGGGGACCCGACGCGACCCTGAATTCAACCAGAAGTTTGTGATCTGTCAAGTGTCTTGTTATACCGAGGGCAAAGAGGAACTCAAAAAGACAATAGACTCTATCACGACCCTCAAATACGACGATAAGCAAAAGCTTCTGTTTATCGTGTGCGATGGCATGGTGACGGGTGGGAGCAACGATCGACCGACGCCCATGATCGTCTTGGACATTCTCGACATTGATCCTGATGTCAATCCAGACCGGCTCTCGTTTTATTCCATTGGCGATGGCCAAAGACAACACAACATGGGACAGGTCTATTCGGGCCTCTATGAACATCAGGGGCATGTGATTCCCTATTTGGTGATTGTCAAGGTGGGTAAGCCAAGCGAACGTCAAAAGCCCGGAAATCGCGGAAAACGAGATTCACAACTGGTCCTTATGCGCTTCTTAAACAAGGCGTTCTTTGATGCACCCATGACACCAATGGAAATCGAGATGTATTATCAGATGGAGAACGTGATCGGTGTTTCTCCCGGAGCTTACGAGTTTGTGTTGATGGTTGATGCAGATACGGAAGTGATGCCGGACGGATTGAATCATCTGGTGTCTGCCTTTGTGCACGATGCCAAGATTATCGGTCTTTGCGGTGAGACAAGGCTGTCCAACGAAAAGGATACTTGGGTGACTATGATCCAGGTCTATGAGTATTTTATTTCCCATTATATGATCAAGGCCTTTGAATCGCTCTTTGGTACCGTCACTTGCCTGCCCGGTTGCTTTTGCATGTACCGTCTGCGCTCTCTGTCCGGAAACCAACCTTTTTTGATATCCAATCAGGTCATTCAAGAATACCAGGTCAATCGCGTAGACACTCTGCATCAAAAGAACCTGCTACATCTGGGCGAAGACAGGTATCTGACCACACTCATTCTCAAGCATTTTCCGAGATACAAGACCAAATTTGTGGCAGACGCTCAATGTGCCACCAACGCCCCCGACCAATGGAACGTCTTGCTCTCTCAGCGTCGTCGATGGATCAACTCAACCATTCATAATCTAGGCGAACTTGTCTTTTTGCCTCATCTCTGTGGCTTTTGCTGCTTCTCTATGCGCTTCGTGGTCATGTTGGATCTTTTGAGTACATTGGTACAGCCGGCGATTGTGGGTTACTTGGGCTACTTGATTTATACCTTGGCTACTTCTTCAGACAGGATACCGTTGATCTCGATCGTGACTATTGGTGGAGTCTATGGCTTACAGGCAGTTATCTTTATCTTGCATCAGAAATGGGAACATCTGGCTTGGATGGTGGTCTCCATCTTTGCGATTCCTGCCTTTTCATTTTTTATTCCCATTTATTCTTATTGGCATTTCGATGACTTTTCTTGGGGAAACACGCGTGTGGTTTTGAGTGAACAAGGTGAGAGGATTGCTGTTCATGCGGATGAAGATGATCATTTTAATCCTGACTCGATACCGACCATGACTTGGAAAAGGTATGAACAGGACCTCAAAAGTGAATTTGCCCATAGTCAATCGGATGATATGGCTATCAGTGAAGTCTATAGATATCCAGATATTAAGGAAAGCTTTAGACCCTATTCTCCTACACTGGATAGTCATTCAAACTATTATTAAAAAAAAAAAACATTTTGTAATAAAAAATCCTTAATGTCTTTGTGAAGAGTTTTTTAATGTGATCCAAAGCAAATATTCCCTAGATGCTCAGTTAAAAGAAGGCTGTTTGTCTTTGAGAAATTAAGAAATAGAAGTTTATGTGTATTGTAAACCATCTTTGATATTCATTTTGCTTCCCGCTTTTGGATGCAAATCTTTTTTTGGACCGTTCCTCCGGAAAAGTCCCAAAAAAAAAAAAAAAAAAAACACACAAATCATTTATGCTAACGTTCATACAAACAACAAATAAGCTTGGCCCCTTTTTTTTTGGGGGGGGAGAATCAAGGGATTATGTTTTCAATAATTTTTTTGTTTATTTAACATGATGACACAAATATTTGAATTTGGCAACAGTAGAGGGAAGTTCTACAGTGCTTCCACTGTCAATTAGTCAGCTTAAATAATACAGTGAATTGCGTTCGAAATTCAAGATTTTCAAAAATAGAAATCATATTTTCATTTGAATTTTTTTGTAAGGAGAATTCTATTCGACTATGAAATTATCACATGCATCAAATAGTGACTTTTAATCATTTGAATCAAATAAATACAACTCCGAACAAAAAGTATCCGTTGATTTTATTTTGAGGTCAAATTTCAAATAAAGTACCTCTTCTTTTTTCCTTATAATTAGTAATCTAAACCTAAAACAAACATGTCTCTTTCTGAAAACATTCGCAAAAGCTCTAAAAAGTAAAGGAACTTGACTATTTCACTCGTGGAATGATTTGTGGGTTAGCAATGAAGGCAAATTGGAAGTTCGCCCCCAAATTTCTAGAGAACTTGAAGGGTAAGGCCTCTTGGTTACATTATATGGGAGTGTAGATCAAGATAAATGTGTTCATTGTTTGAGTGACAACTTTTTGCTGTGACTTCATGAAGTGACAAAGGAACATGGTCATGACTTTATTTTCCAAGAAGATGGCACATCCTGTCATACTGGTGGATATGCTCGGTGGTGGAATAACAAGGCATGTATTAAGGGCTTTGACTTTTGGCCTGCTCAAAGTCCTGACTTAAACCCCATCGAGAACCTCTGGTATGTTTTAGGAAAACGCATTGGTAAGCGTAGATACCAGGCAAACCATTTGGAGGAGTTGGAGGTGATTATTCACGAAGAATAGGCTAATTTAGATCATGATATCTGTGTCAAACTTTGCCAAAGTATACTGGAAAGATATATTGCCGTTAAAAGAGCACTAGGAGGATATACCAGGTATTCAAATCTTTATATATTTAAAATATACATGTTGATTGATATATATGTGAAATTTGGTAAATTTTGAATGATATTTTTATATGCATGGATATTTTTTGTTCGGAGTAGTAACTTCTTTATTCCCCAATAGTAATTCAAAACACGCGTCCTAAAAAAAAAAAAGAAACGATGAAATTACATCAGCGCTTGCAGAGGTGAATGATGAAAAAAATCCTCCTTCAAGCCGCAGTCGAACAACAACGCTTGAGACAACTACAAAATGAAGTAAGCATACATAATAATAATAGCCCTATAACAATCCTCATTTGACCGTCTCTAAAATCTTATACAAGCTCAGGATGTTATATTAACTGGAATGACAAAACCGGTTAAGTCAAAAATGAAAAAGGGCTGAAAGCCGCTCTGAAGGCGTGCCTGTCAAGCGCTGCTAAAACAGAGAAAGAGAAGTTAGTACTCCGTATCTACAAGTTTATGTAATTATGAAAGCTGTAAAGATGAAGCACTGTTATTAATTCTTCTTATATTTAAACTGCAGATGCATGTGGAAAAGCAAAGGATCTTTTCTAAAGAATACCGAAGCTTGTATTCAGAGTTTGATTTACAAGTTGAATTCTGGGGGTATGTTTTCGAGACTTACTTTGGAAATAATCCTAAAATCTTGCTGCACTGGTAATATCTGAAAATCCTGCCTACCAAAACACGTACTTTCCATTAACCATTAATATATAGGGGCGACACGATGAGCAGTGTTTGTAAAAAAGATAAGTTTAAGATTCAAACTTGATCTGAGACTTTTGGTTTGGAAGGAAGACGCTGCCATTTTCGATGGTGGCACTGGGGAAGTTGCGAAAAAGGCAACAACTGCTAAATTGTATTCCGACCGCCTGAAGTCAGTCATGGCAACTAAATGCCATTTGAATGAATTTCTAACCTCGGCAACATATTTAAAAGAAAGCATTGTAACAAAAGTAAGATTTCCAGTTGTACAAATTATGGGGCTCGATGCACATTTGTATACAATGAGATTAAAAGGCAAAAAATCTTACGTCCTCGAAGAAGTCTGTGCGTTTCCCTTCCCTGTCTCTTTGTTCGGAATCCGGTCTGGAGGTATTGAAACTCTGATCAATGGGCTGTCAGCAATAGAGGTAAGATACAGCTGAACCAACTCTACTTCTTTCTGTCTCATTTATTTTAATCCTTTATAGTGTCTTTTATTGGAATTAGAAAGAATTTACGAAGAAGCTAGAAACTATGAAGAAGACAGCATAGAAAGAGTGGCACGCGGAAGTAAGCGCCCACGAAAATTTCTTTCGAAGGACTGGTTGACTGACGCGAAGATGGAGGAGGAGGAGTGAAAGTAAAAAAAAAAGAAAAAGAAAAAGAAAAAGAAAAATAAAAACCTTTACTTTGAAAAGATTTTCTAATCGTCGTCAAACTAACGTTGCCAACATTTGAGGCGAGATTCTGCTGATAAATGCCTAATGGTTCGAAGCAGTCTCTTCGAAATGAAAGAGTCAAATGACGTTCGTCTCTAGCAGGAAGTACTTTTGGACGTTCTGTTCTGGGTGCTACAGAAGTTTTAGTTCTTCGAAAAAAAAAAAAAAAAAAAGGTTCTAATTCTTATTAAGGTTACAATGAATTGCATGAGGATCGGAGTGTCACTTCTCTGTCTTTGCCAAAGTCGACTTATTCTTATTTTTCTTAATTGCTCTATAATTATCGTTGAGAATAGTTCACTATCTCTCGTTTCCTATGACCACAATGAGTTACTAATCTTGTAGTAGCCAACTATTTTAAACACTATTTACCATTGTTTCATGAATAGTATGCTGCGAGAAAAAATGCAGAGAAGTAGACCTACAGTAATTGTGACCGTAGTTACCACTAGGGGTATTCACATAGAGACCATCATCTCGATGCTATCTACTTTCCATTCTTTAAGGAATCCAAGGAATAGGCAAGTCGCTGTGTTTACATGGAAGACTGGCTTGGCCGCTGAGCCTCCCGAAGTCCTAGTACTTCCCTCTAAAGTAGCTGTTCATAATGATGGTCATCAACAACTTCTTCAGAAGCTTTCCTGCAGCAGCTTGTACATGACTCTAAATGAAGATATTTATTTTACGTCATCCGATGACACTAAATATTTGACAAATTTAAAATCAGGAAAAGCGCACCATAAAGATCCTTGGGGGCACCACATTCTGGGATTTAAATTATGTGTTCACCGGATGTCTCAAAGAGTGTATAGAGGGCATCATAAAAATCTCTTGGGGAGCACCACATCTTATCAACACTATATTTTTCAGGCACCAAACCCAAAAATTAGAATAGTAAAGTAAAGTAAATATTTTACTTGTTTTAGTCTATTGTGAGTGTGTTTTCTTTTGTCATGCGAGTTTCGACCGATTTTTTTTATCTTAGGGAAATGGCCCCAGCATTTCCAATATTTTCTATAATCCTCTTCTTTACGCGCAATGTTAAAATATAAGGAATAAACGATTGGGAGATTGTTGTGTGATTGTTTCAATTTTACAGCACCCCAATAACAGCCATATATATTTTTTATGTGAATTGGATTGGGCCTGTTCGTCAATTTTCTTGGGAGATTTAACGGCAAATATGTCAAAGGGACTGCCATGTTGTTGGGACTAGTGTCAGGATAAATACATATGGGAACACAGTATGGATCAGCAAGAACCTGGGCGCAACCGGGAGAGCTAAACCAGTATTTAGGATTTACAAATTTTGCCTTTCTATGACTTTCTTTCATTTCTTCTGCTTTATCTTTTCTTTGTCTTCATCTTCATCTTCTACAGCTAAGCCCTCGTCCGATTTTTTTATCTGATCGAAAGTGCGACCAATACCACAAGTTATTGTTGATCTGATATTGTTGATGTCCATTCCGAGAAAGTTTTCGTAGGTACTTCTATTCAAATCAAGAGCTGCTATCATATTCTGTTTCACGAGAGTATAATGGGCTTGACTACCATACAAGATGTGCGCAGCGGCTCTAAAACCACAAAATCTATCATCTTTTGGATCAAACTTTTCCTTCACTTCAAGTAGATGTATGCTTTGTGTAAATCGAATTCAAGAAAATTTTCGTCCACCGTTCTTTGGCGTTTACGAGTGATAAATAGCTCGTCATGAGAATAGTGGTTTTCAGATTCGCTGGTTGCTTTCCTTTTTTTTTTTCTTTTTTTACTATTGTTAAATCGAATACTACTTCTAATATAACCATCTTATTAATTTCGTTTTTTTTTTTTTTTTTTTTTTTTTTTTTTTTTTTTTTTTTTTTTTTTTTTGTTTTTTTTTCTTAGTAGAATTTTAGAAGTATTACCTTCTGCCTCTGATTCCTTATCGCCATCAGAGTTACTTAATTCAATTTTCGCGCTTAAATGTCTTTTTTTGAAGGCTGTTTTGGCAAAGTCTTTTTTTAAAGAAAAATACCTGACAACCTTCTTTGGTCTTCCAGGGGACTTCACTTAGAGATGTTCTGGCAGTTGATTTGTTTTTTTTTTCTTCTGATGACAAGCTGTGGTTAAAGCTGCCTTTTTTCTTCATTGTCCAACTTTAACATATCAGAGACTGCACCGATCAATCTAGCCGCTTCATCTGAATTTTATTCACAGTTTCGGAAAGCAGTTTTTAGAGCAAATACATATCGTTCCCAAGGCTTGTGAATAACAATATTCGGGCTTGTTGCTTCTTCAAAGTTGATGGCTGCTTTGTCGTATTTTTTTTCTATAATAATCCACCACCTCGATGAAATATCAGTTAGATACAACTTTTTTCTATCTAGAAGAGATAGAAGATAATGGCAAGGAATTCCAAATATAACCTTGCATTTGTATGAGCAATCTTGGGATTCTTCCTTATCCTCTTCAATTTTGCTTAACTCTACTCGAATAATTTTGAATGCTTGATGGCTTACTCTGAACATTAAACGTTCAAGTCGTAACTCTTTTTTTTGTAAATGGGTCAACGGTAGATCTCTTATATAGTTCAATTTCATTTTGTTCCCTTTCAACTGCTTCTAAATACTCATTGATGCTATCAAACGTCCTATCAAGAGATTGGAGCGAGATCATTCCTTTTTTCAGAGCACTATGACCACTTTCGGCTCTTTGGGCTGCAGTGCAGTCCACGTGTTGAAGTTTGGAGGTGTAAAGAGCGGCCCATTTTTCAAGATGAAGAACATAATAATTTTTTGAATCTGATTCTTTCTTCTTCGCACACAAAAAGGTTTTTGTTTTCCAAAATCGAACGTATTCTTCGTACATTCTCTACATAATCTTTGTATTCGGGAGAGTACATGATTTTTTTCACGAATGACTCGAATTTCTCTTTAGTCGCGTGATACTCTTTTTTTTTTTTTTTTTTTTTTTTTTTTTTTTTTTTTTTTTGAAAAGTGACAAAGTACAGTTTTTATCCAAATAATTGAGCAAATGCCATCGACAAAGCAACTTTTTGGTTTTGAGAAATTGCTTGTCTAACTGGTTCATCAAAGCAGCGCATTTATTCGTAACAAAGGTGGTATTTTTGCTTCTGGGATGTTTTTTATTTTCTCTTTCAGCAAGTAGAAGAAACATGAAAGAATATTATTTCATCTGAATGATGTACCTTGAATGATCACCTCTTTTATGATGCTCTCTAACTAAAGTTTCTTCCAATTTTAATGAGCAATTATAGAGAAAACTAAAGCATGTAAACATCGAAATCACAGTTTAAACACTCAATCATTCGAGCCATCAATATATTGACAAGAGTACGCTGGTACCAAGTGATTTTTTAATCTGACCAACTGGGGTTCGGAAAAGTGGCCAATTGATATTCAGAAAAATGACCAATTGAGCGACCAATTTTTTCAATTGACGGTGAAGCACTGTATTAGTTGAGATCCTTTAAAAAAGGAACACAGTCCTATTTTGGAATGATCCGTACCAAATCCTCTTACCTAAACGTATTGATAGCATCTATTCTAATAATAATAATAATAACAATAATAAAAAGACAACTAATGACTTCCTGGCTTGTATATAAATCTAACTACAAAAACACTTGAAAATTCTTGTAGTTAGTCATCTTATTCTTGCTAAATATATGGTCAGTTATCACTGTGGGAAATGGAGCTATTTCGAACTACAGTGAGTGACTGAATAACTATTTTTTTATTTAACACCCGCTTGATAACTGATTAGCTGCGACATACAACCGAATAGCTATTTTTTTAAAGCACACTACATTTGTATGTCGAGATAACTCTTTTTGATAACCAAATAGCTATTTACTATTTTCAATGAGCACAATATATGCTATTACCCATTAAAAGTATTGTGATGATCGACTGTTCAGTACATATATATACATATATATATATATATGATGCACTATTTGTCAATACAATACAAAGTGGAGGTATATATTATATATTTATTAAAAAAATAAGATTGTCTAAGCTATCCAAGAGGAGTGTCACTAAGTCTTTGAGATATATTCATTTCGGGCCAAAGGATGTATTTTATGTTATTGTATTTTGAGCTGTCAAGTTTTCTAGCGAGGCATTCTATATCCTCAACATCTATTACTCTTAATTTTTCTGCTGCTGCTGATGAAAAGTATAAGTAGCCACTATAGAACACTTTGATATTATAGATATGCACCAAAGCAAGTACTCCTTTTTTTTTTTGTCCTTATGTTTATGTTGAAAAAAACAATGGGCAATCTTCAAAAAATGTTCTAGGTTTTCTCAAAATTTTAGAACGCCCTGGTGGTACAATATCAAGCGCTTGTTCGAAATACTGTAAACGTTAAGTTAAGACATATTGATAAATGGAGTATTGAGAGAATGAAAAAGGAAAAGAAAAGCGAATTTGAACAATTGAATAATGATTGCCTACAAGTTTTTTCATTGCTTAGTCTGTGTGGATTCTGCAGGGACTATCTGGACAAGGTTAAAAACAAAAAAATTAGTTGCTGTACGTTCTCCAAATCTATAAAAACTGTTATGCAATAAACATAATATATTAAAAAATTATGTACACTTGTACTTACGTCAATATTTTTAATCAAGGGTTTTAATGCTATATCTAAGCATATTGGCTGTGTTTGCAATGAAAAGTAAAATAAAAGCCCATGTCTTAATATCAATATATATAGACCCATATCCCCACTTTTTTTTTAATCCTGATTATCCAAAGTATATATTATTATGCCCAAAAACGTCAAAGAACCCTTTCTTAATGCTATTTCTCTTATTACTGCCAAAATATCTCAATTCGAAACAACTTTACGTATCGGTTTATCCACCCTTACAGATTCCCAGAACGATATGCACCAGAAAATAGAAGATAATAACAAGAAAATCGATTCTTTGGAAGAACTCATGCTTCAAGAAATCAGCGCTTTACGTGGCGTTATACAGATACAGCAAATGGAGTCAGCAGCCCTCCGACGAGAGCTTGAAATATCCCGATTGGCCAGCCCTGCAATTGCAAGCGGCAATTCAGCAATTAGACGGAATCTCGTTAGAAACATCAAGCGTCCTGTATACCGATCAAATAATCAATTGAGAAAACGGCAATTTTTTGGAAACTTGTTGCAGAACTCATTCAAACCTACCGCAGATCTATCGGATTGAATATGTTAAATGAAGAAGATATAACCAACCATATAGAAAATTTGAAGCCTGGAATATATGCTGTTTTGGATTCTGCGAAAGATCGTTTAGATTGGCAGAAGGTAAATGGAAGTTTGTTCCAAAAGACATCAGAATTGTGATGTACAAGCAATTGGAAGAATTTGGTAATGAAGAGGTACCCCTTGGTGTTTGTATTGGTCACTGGGGCGCCCAATTGATTTTGGCCAAGTTTTGGAACAACAAAAAAGATGTTGAAGACGATGAGGACGATAGCAGTTCATCTGAAGACTCGTCATGTAAATATATTCCCATTAGTTCTTAAAACTTAATAATAATTTTACTCATTAGGTTCATCTGATAGTGGAGAAAATAGAAATGGTGTTGACGACATTGAAGAGCCGAACAATGAAAATGAATCAAATAATGGAAGCGAAGAATCAGGCGACGAAATAACAATGGATGCTTTAAGTAGCTTAAGGCGAGTCTGTGATGATGGAATCGATGATGATATGAATTATAAGTAACAAAAACGACTTGACGATTTAAAGCAAGCTAATTGAAGTTATTTTATTTCAGATGAAGATAGTTTTTAAAAAAAAAACCAAAAAAATTCTTTTACTTATACCAATTAATAAATTTTTGCTTCACTTGATCCATAATTCTCGTTTTCTAAGTTTGCTTTAATAAAATCAAACTGTATGTTTTTGATTATAAAACTACTATCGTAAACGACCAAATTGTCATTATCAACATCCAAAGAGCTACAAGAAAGCTAAAAAACTATATCTGAATAACTGAATATCTACGTTGAGCGACTGAAAAACTATTTTCAAATGACTATATAGCTACTATAAATGACTGAAAAACTATTTTTGAATAACTGATTAGCTCCGTTGGGTGACTGAAAAACTATTTTTGAATGACTGATTAGCTACGCAGGGCGACTATTTAGCAAATAACTGATTAGCTAAAAATGGACCATTTTCGTAGCTGAGCTAATAAGTCATCGGGCGGAGCTAACCAGTCATCCATTTCCCAGAGTGTATGTCAGTCTATGCACCTCCTCGTTATCAAGTACTGTCCGCATGATACAAAAAAAAAAGAGCGTCTTTTTTCCATTTTTTGTTTGAGGGTTACAAAGTCCCTCTTACAGCAATTGTATTGTTTTCCGAGATTCCCCACGTGTGATTTAGCTAAATACAAATATCCACCGTCTATTGTAAGCAATGGAGGATAACACAAACTAGGGCTCCTCTTGTAAATTAACTAAATCTTTATAGTCAAACTCTCATTACTTTTCATCTAGCTATCGATAAGGATCAATATTCTTATATATATATATATATATATATATCTACACTTGTCGTAAATGCTGTTCAAATCTATTGAGTTTCTGAGAGTTATAAAGTACTGTCTTTGGGTGTTTCATAAATACACTGTGTCTTCTTACAATAAAAGAAGCCATGATGGGTTAAATAAGAAAAGAATATATATATATAAAGTCTTCTTTTGTAAATTTTTTTAGTCTGTTTTAAACTTTATTTATTATAAGAGAAAATGTAGGTGGTAAATATTTCTTTCTCTTTAATAAATCTTATTTTTGTAATTTTTTTTTCTATTTTTATACAAAAATAAGGTTTTTTTAATAAATAAACAAATCTATTTAATATCTTGTAAAAGTGCTCTATTCTTGACTTCATACAAGCCGTTTATCCTATATTTGTGAATTAATTTACCAAACGCGTCGTTTCTTAGCAACGGAACAAACACTTTTTTTTTATTATTAAAGTCAATAATGTGTCAACCTAATAAATATCAAGATAGGACCGATTGACCGGTAATAAGCGCCTGTCTGTATGTTTTTTTTTTTTTTTTAAAAAAAAATTACAAGCAGTGTTTGCTAAGCTATCTATAATACACTATCATCATTGGTTTTAGGAACGAAAATGTTAATGTCAAGAAATTCTGTCTAAAAGGGACAGTCAGATTAATAACAATTAGGTCGTACTCAAATATAATGCTTGTGATCAATTGTAAAAAAAAAAAAAAAAAAAAAAAAAAAAGACGCCACAATTATTGCAGTCTAAATTGAGTGATCAACACAGTAAGAGGACTTTGAATCATGAGCCACTAACAGTGAATCCAAATTGGATAAAATTTAGGATAAATTTAGACGTAGATCCCTTTTCTTTTTTTAGTGTCTTTTTTTTCCTTTTTCTCTCACTTTCTTTATAAAATGACATTTATAAAAAAATATACTCCATTTCTTGTCGCTTTCCTGTTTTCATTGTTAATACCCACATTTCTTTACTCTTTTCGTTCCAAGTCATGGTCTATTCTTCCACAAGAAGACCGGATACCTTACACATATCCTCCTTTGGTGAAATATAGTTATCAGTGGACACCGGAGAGACGTAATGGTACATTTGAAGACGAAAATGATAATCTACTCAAGAAGATTGATCAAAAGTACTGTGGAAATGAAAGATGTAGATTTCTTTTACCTGTGGCTATCATGGAACAAGGTAAGCTAGCTCTCCTTTTTTTTTAAATAGAGAAACTAATGAATATATAGAGTCCAAATCACAGATGCATTTTAGACAGCTGGCCTTCTTGGCAGGGAAGATAGGACGTACGATTGTGTTGCCCAATGTTCATGGCTCACGTCTGGGAGGATGCCTGTCCAATCCATTTGATTTTTATTATGATCAAGAGACTTGGCTCGTGTCTAATAAGGAGCACTTTAATTATATCACAATGAAAGACTTTAAGGCTTGGATCAAGGAAAGACAACAAGCTGGAGCACGACCCTCGGCTCAAGAAATCCATTTGCAAGGAAATGAAGAGTCCAGACTACTTGAACGAGAAACCAACTGTTTTCAGTCTGATTTTGACTTTTCTGATCGTCCCATCAGTAGTTACCAAATTCCTGACCTCTTAAGGCCCAAAAAGAAAAACAAGATGAATATTACACGCATCATGATGAGTGTATTGAGTGATGAAGCACGAAGACATGAATACCTCGGTTATTCGGATAAACCCGTAGATGTTATCAATATTTTATACGACAGAAGGTAAAATGTATATTATATGCTCTTTAAGCTCATTCTTTTTTTTTTTTTTTTTTTTTTTTTTTTTTTTTTTTTTGTTAGATTTAATTTTATTCAAAATCCAGAAGCTAATGTACCTTTACCTTACAGTCAAAATCTAGTCAAAATGGCCGATGAAATTTCATCTCAACTGAAACCATTCATGGCCATCCATTGGCGAATGGAAAGGCTGGAACCTGTGTCTAATTTGATTCCATGCGCCGCAAATTTGATTGAAAAAATTCACCAAATTGATTCTAATGCTACACACAAACATCCCAACGTGTTCTTACTAACGGATTATCCCCATTTACTAAACGCGACCAACGCTCGTCCTGAGTCCACTTCTTTTCTGCCGACGGATCTTAAACCTGAACATCATCATGCCATACGCGAACTCTACACCCATCTCAACATCACCTTGACATCCAGTCATGATCAACCCATCCCTTATCACCAACTGCCTTCTTCCAACTGGAATATTTTACCAATTGATACACAAGAAGATAGAAGTATTCTGGGTATCATAGACAAACTGATCGCTATCCGTGCTCAATGGTTTTTGGCTGGTAAACCTGGTGTTTGCGCTAAATCAAGTAGCTTCACTGGTAGAATTTCTGTTAGTCGTTTAAGTGCTTTCAGACACGGAGACGAAAACATTGTCGTACCACTTGAGACATTTGATTTACCATCTTCATTTGTCTAAATTTAGCTAATTTTTCCTCTTTTTTTTTTTTTTCCCTCGATAAGAAAGAAAGGTTACACTTGTAAATTGTATTGAATTCATAAATAAAAATAGTATACTGAAACTTGTAAAACTCTCAAGACTTGGTTTACGTTTTCTGAATGCCCCTTATTGCATATCCGAAGAACCCGTTGTCTATCATTTGTGTAGCTCTGGTCTGCTATAAAGAAGGATCTCATGTAAATAAAGCAAGATTTGACTTTCTTTACGTTGATGAAATTAAGGAGAAATAAAGGGGATTGCGTTATTTTAGATCTCCGTCTTCTTGTTCCCCGCAGGACACTATCATCAAATCAATAGTTTTTTTTTTTTTTTTTTTTTTTATAGATTTAAGATAAGAGGCTTTATAAAACAATATCTCTTTTTATATGAACTGTGCTGTAAAAGGATTTTTTTTAGGAAGGGACACTGTTTTGGTTACTTTTTTTTTTTTTAAAAGTCAGAATATATGAGCTGCTCTAAAAAAAAAAGACACGTTTTTTCGGCTTCTCCCTTTTTTTCTTCTTTCTTCCAACTTCATATACCAAAAAAGCATCTTTCCAACTTTTTAATCGCAACACCCTTTTTTTATACCCAAGCAAAATGAGAGAAATTATTCACGTTCAAGCCGGTAAATAAACTCTAACCCCCCAACAACAACTCTTTTGCTCATCTCTCTTTTTTTCTTCTCATCTTTCAAGGTCAATGTGGTAACCAAGTAAATAAACAACTAAAAAATGAGACTAGCCAAAAAAAAAGACTAAACCATAATAGATTGGTCAAAAATTCTGGGAAACTATCAGTCAAGAACATGGTATCGATTCTACAGGTGCCTATGCTGGTGATAACAATTTACAACTTGAAAGAATCAATGTTTATTACAACGAAGGCTCCAGTGGAAAATATGTTCCAAGGTAAACAAAGACTAGATGTGAAATGATGAATGCTTACAATTTATATTAGGGCTGTCTTGGTTGATCTTGAACCTGCAACCATGGATGCTATCCGTGGAAGTCCCTACGGACAACTCTTCCGTCCCGACAATTTTATCTTTGGTCAATCCGGTGCCGGTAACTCATGGGCCAAGGGTTATTATACCGAAGGTGCTGAGCTTGTCGAGTCTGTGTTGGACATTATCCGTAAGGAAGCCGAGCACACTGACTGTCTCCAAGGTTTTCAACTCTGTCACTCTTTGGGTGGTGGTACCGGTTCCGGTCTGGGTTCTCTTTTGCTTTCCAAGATTCGTGAAGAATACCCCGATCGTATGTTGTGTACCTACTCTGTCGTACCTTCTCCCAAGGTCTCCGATACCGTTGTTGAGCCCTATAATGCTGTCTTGACCGTTCATCAATTGGTTGAAAACTGTGATGCTACCTTTTGTATCGATAACGAAGCTCTTTATGACATCTGCTTCAGAACTCTCAAGTTGGCTAACCCCGCCTATGGTGAATTGAACCAATTGGTATCTGCTGTTATGTCTGGTGTCTCTACCAGCTTGCGTTTCCCCGGTCAATTGAACTCTGATTTGCGTAAGCTCTTTGTGAACATGGTTCCCTTCCCTCGTCTTCACTTCTTCATGGTCGGTTTCGCTCCTTTGACCGCATTTGGTTCTCAGCAATACCGTAACTTGAGTGTTCCCGAATTGACCGCTCAAATGTTCGATGCTCGTAACATGATGGCTGCCTCTGACCCTCGTCATGGTCGTTACTTGACTGTAGCTACTATCTTCCGTGGTCGTCTTTCTACCAAGGAAGTCGAAAACCAAATGTTGGCCGTTCAACAAAAGAACTCTTCTTACTTTGTCGAATGGATTCCCAACAGTGTCAAAACCTCTCTTTGTGATATCCCTCCTGTAGGTCTCAAGATGTCTGGTACTTTTATCGGTAACAGTACTGCTATTCAAGAACTCTTCAAGCGTGTCAATGAACAATTCACTGCCATGTTCAGAAGAAAGGCTTTCATGCATTGGTACACTGGTGAAGGTATGGATGAAATGGAATTCACTGAAGCTGAGTCCAACATGAACGATTTGGTTTCTGAATACCAACAATACCAAGAAGCCACAGCCGATGAAGAGCTTTTGGATGAAGAAGAAGATTATCTTGAAGAAGATGAGGTTCTTGAAGATGAAGAAGAGGAAGAAGAAGAATAAACAGTTCGTTTTCACAATTTGTTTTAAAGAAAATAAATAAATTTTTGCACTATTAATTTTTTTTTTTTTTTTTGTTAAACGATTTCCAAAGTAATTTCCAAAATGAAAGGAGGTTCTTCAGTTTCAGGCTCCATTCTACGTTATGTCCCAAGCATTGACTCTTCTGCTGCTTCTGATATCAACTCTTGCTTCAGGCATTGGTTCGTCTTCATGCATTGATACTTTTTTTTTATTCAGAAATCGCCTTTGGTTCAAGTGTTGGTTCCCCTGCTTCAGATGTTGACCTTTCTTCAGGAATCACCTCTGCTTCAGATACTAGCTCTTTGACTGTCTTGGCTGTACTTCACACCCATCGAGATTTTGAGAACTTAGCAACCCAGATAGAATTGAGTTTTGTCACCTTATTATTTCCTTTTTAGTTTTTTTGCTACGTCAAAGTATCGGATCAGATGTATACAAAAGTTACGACAATTTTAGTTTTTTTTTTCATGGAAATGAAGATTTTTTTTTTGCGCTTGGATGCTTTTGATTATATAAGATTGCCCAGTGGAGCTTTTACACACCATACCGCTGGATATATCGAAGTATTTGGTTTTTTTTTTTTTTTTTTTTTTTTTTTTTTTTTTTTTTTTTTTTTTTGGAAAAACCTGTTGAAAACCACCGGAAATAAGATACACTCCAAGACATGTTGACGGCTTATAGAGACTCCAAAGGATACACAAGGACATTTAGAAGCTGGATGAGACACTATGGTTCATTCGTTGGGAGAGATCACGAGCAACAGATCCAAATACTATCAATGATGTTAAATTCCTTGTTCAGCAACAACCAAAAGCTGAGATACGTCATTCAATATTCCCCCCCCCCCTCTCTCTTTCTCGCTTAGCTCCGTTAGTCTATATTCACTCTATTCATTCTAATTTCGATCAATATTTTTAACTAGTAAATGATCCAAACACCAAACTTACTGATGATCTTTATAATTTGGGCGTATCCCGGTTTCCACTAAATCCAGAAAACCATCCTCATCTTTTCCATGTATTACTGCATCTCCTTGAAAATATCCTGTGTTTTGTGGCTGTCCAATTCAATATGAAACAGAGAACGGCGAGCAATTCAACAAGTTTACATACGAACATTTGTTTAAAACAAATCACCATTTTGGTTCTCGTGATGTGGCCGTGGGTTTTTGGAATTCAGTACATATATAGACACCTGTATGTTAATAGCGCTTTCGTTATCAAAGAAAAGAAGAAAGAAAAAACGAACACGGTAAAGAAGAGTGCTTCAGGTACGAACTAGGTGCCAGTATAAAACAATCTAAAGTTGAGCATTCTGAATTCGAAGCAAACTTTTTTTGGTGCAAGAGGAAGAAAGATGTTCATACAACCTTACACCACGCACCAAATCCTCTATTATAAATTTACCACATTTCTACATATTTTACAGACAAGCAAAAAAATATTACTGTTTCTCCTTGCGGTCCCGAGCTTTCTATAGATGAGAATATGAATTTATTCCAAGTAATAGACATGGATAGTTTTTTAGATAGTCGTTATTCTTCTCGATCAGTCAACTTTGATAGGTTTGATGCTTTGTGGTGATTAATTAATAACATCTATAAGTTCCAAAACTATCAAAATCAAATAAAAAAAGAAAAAAAGAAAAAGAAAGTCCTTTAATATTTTGGTAGTTGCATACATTTTTGAAGAATGGCCTGAGTCTCAGAAAATCGTTCATGCTAAAAATTACCAAGTTTGGGTCAAAAAATCTTTTGGTATGTATGTTCTTCAAGAGTTGGTCTTGTTGCAAAACGACATATTAAATTAGTTATAATATCTGTTGCTTAGATAAGTAGACAACAGATATATAACGAGATCACAATAATAGGATTAGGATTAGAACGACTTAGGTGGAATCACAAGAAATGCAGCAAAGAGTCCTTACTATCAACAACTATATAAAGGCGACGTAAAACACCATAAAAAGAGGGGCAGAATAATTACTTAGATATCTAAAAAAAAAAAGAGTCCTAGATGTAGTTATTTGTTTTTTTATTTATTTATTATTATTTTATCTTGAAAACCTTTTGTCTTCCAACAAAACAGGTTTTTGTTCAAGAGTTGGCTGTGACTCAAGAACTGGCGTCAACCCTTTTGTTGCTTCAGATACTAGTTCTTCTTCCCCGACCTCAAGAAGTGTCTCTGCTTTAGAAAATTTGATAGATGGTGTTACCGTAAGTTGTGATACACATGTATCTGTGGTCTTATGTTCATTCGATGAATCCGGTTTTTGGTTATCAGATTGACTACTGATATCAACAAACAAATCCCCCTGATCTGAAAGGGCGTCAAAAAACACGTCATCTTCGTCTGACGTGTTCGCTCGCTGCTTCTTTGGCACGTGTGCCACATTACTAACACTAGGCAAAATAGAGTGTTGGCTCAAATCCAAAGCAAGTTCTTTCTCCTCTTTCTTCTTTGGTTCTTCCAAATCCTTGTGTTCATCTGAAAGGGCGTCAAAAAACACGTCATCTTCGCCTGGCGTGTTCATTTGCAAGTGTGCCACACTACTAACACTAGGCAAAATAGAGTGTTGGCTCAAATCCAAAGCAAGTTCTTTCTCCTCTTTCTTCTTTGGTTCTTCCAAATCCTTGTGTTCATCTGAAAGGGCGTCAAAAAACACGTCATCTTCGCCTGGCGTGTTCATTTGCAAGTGTGCCACACTACTAACACTAGGCAAAATAGAGTGTTGGCTCAAATCCAAAGCAAGTTCTTTCTCCTCTTTCTTCTTTGGTTCTTCCAAATCCTTGTGTTCATCTGAAAGGGCGTCAAAAAACACGTCATCTTCGCCTGGCGTGTTCATTTGCAAGTGTGCCACACTACTAACACTAGGCAAAATAGAGTGTTGGCTCAAATCCAAAGCAAGTTCTTTCTCCTCTTTCTTCTTTGGTTCTTCCAAATCCTTGTGTTCATCTGAAAGGGCGTCAAAAAACACGTCATTTTCACCTGGCGTATTCATTTGCTGCTTCTTTGGCAAGTGTGCCACATAGCTAGCATTAGGCAGAATAGAGTGTTGGCTCAAATCCAAAGTAAGTTCTTTCTCCTTTTTCTTTTTTGGTTCTTCCAAATTCTTATTCTTTTCCTTGGTTCGTACAATCCATTTGGGTGGGTCGTCAGTTTTGTTCCTCTTTCGACGGTGAGCTTCAGAAGGAACACCCAAGACCACAGGGGCTGGTGTTTCGTGTTGCTTAAAAAGTTTTACTGTTGGTTCTTCGTCACTTCCGTCATCCACATTGATCAAAGCACCGCTCAATTTTCTTTTTCTTCTGAAGGTGGTATTTTCTGAACGCTTTATACAAGGTGACTTTGGTTGAAGTGTTAGGATTGAACGTTTTGTGTTAGGTTTGGGTGGAACTGAGTTTACTGTCAGTTTCGCTAGTTTTATGGTTGCTGGTGGTTGTGGTATTAAAGGCATGTCTTCAAATAAAGGAAGAGGAATGACGGGTAAATTTGGGTTGGTTGGTAACGAAGCTGGTGGACTGTTTGATGTAGATGAAGACGAATGTACATTATGAGACGTCAAGAGTGAGCGTTTTTTTCTTGGCTGTGGATTAGGTGGATTTTTTGAAGTCAGTGATCTTCTTTTTCTTTTAATAGGTAGAATGGAAGGCGTTGTTTGATTGTTGGTCATTATTGTTGTGTGTATGCAAGTAAAAAAAATAAAATAAAGGGGGTGCCCAAAATTTTTAAAACTGCGGAATATCAAATAGATTTATCTGTAAATCGTTTTGGCGTTGTTAAATGAAATAAGATATTAAGTTTATATTGAATGGCATATGGTGCAACTAATAAAGATAATTTCGTTACTTAAGCTTGTAGATCACTGTTTGTTTCAAATCTTACCAATTATGTATTTTACTCTTTTTTCTATTAAGACGTACACTTCATTGGATACAAGTTTAATAACAAAGCGTGCGATCGACCAAGTCCTTTTTTCTTTTGATTATAATCTTGGCTCTAAAGATGCAGCTATTGAAAGTTTAGTATTTAGTAAACCTATGCTTCAACGGATAGCACCGAAACTATTAGTTGCGCTGAAGGCTTAAGTTTCCTCCGTTATAAACTGGCGCGGTGCCAAAAACACCCATCCTTTCTGCAATGTATGCGCTCCATAAACCAAAAGAAATTCAACGACAAACAGTTGCTAGTTGCAATAATGGGTACATTACAACTGATTGTCATTATCAGAAATAGGCTGGAGCACAATTTTCTGGCGGATAGCAACATCATTATTTGTCTAATGTAACCTACACTATTAGCGCTATCTGAACTTATCAATCCTGTTTATTAAGACGCAATGTGCAATAAATGGGTTTTTTCTTTTGGTCTCTCTCAATTAGGAGGCTTAAGAGACTCATCGACTTTTCATTCTATTCTTATTGTTTGCCTCGATAACACTTAACACCTCAACTACCACAGGATGTAGCTTTACTTATCAACTCTAGAAAAAGGTAGTATCTATATATAGTGGGAGAGAGAGAGAGAGAGCTGAATCACACTTTGTTTTGTGGTAGAACAATCATATTCTGTGTAGAGATATACGGCCGAGCGTCTAAATATAAAGCCTAACGTAATAAGATCAAATCGACAAAGACGTAAATATTACCATCGTGTCTGCCTCAACCCTCCAACATCGAAATTAAAATAATCAAAAATGGAAAAAACTATAAGCTTACGTTAGAATCTCAAGGCAATGAACGCACTCATCAAGTCGCCCATTTGCATTAATACTGTATCGGAGCCTAGCCTTGGTCTTCAAACGGATTTGAACCATCACCAACAACATTCATCTTCATATCAAAGCAATTCATCCACTGGTAAATACGTCCATGGCTTTTGATACTGGATATAAACAATTATACATATCTGATGAGCTTTCCTAATTGTGTCAGGTTAGTTCAAACTTTTGATTCTTAAACACATAACTATTATACCATTCCTCTTCTATTTCACAAACGATATCTGTTGGTAGACCAGGAACTTTGTGGACGTTGTCAGATTTTGACTCAAGCAATGGCAGGAAATTCTTAACATCTTTTATGTCAAGACGGTTCCGCGCAAATACAACGAGCTTAATTGATTATGGAAAAGACGCGATCCTAAAATTGGGAGCCGTCATAACCATTTTCAGCAAGCTCAAAGACGGACCGGATAAGAAAATGTAAGGACATACTTTACAAATAGATTTACTTGGTACTAAGGATACAACCACATAAAGTTATAAGTAATTATTAAAATGTTATTCTCAAGAGATTTTTTCAAGCAAAATCAAAGTTTATGAAACGTGAGTACGACGTCATTTTTGGACAGCAGAATTTTTTGAGCAACACCAAAATCCAAAATTGCGACTTTACTTTTTGAAAATGATTATATATTAAGTCAGTTTTTTAAAGATACCTATTCACAGCCATTAGAATTTATTGCGAGAGAAAAAGAAATGTGTTTAAAGATCTGTGAAAACAATAAACACACAAAAGCTTGAATTTCTGTAGTGTTGTCTCTGAAATACCCCCACTCCGACCGCTTTATTATTTTCGTGACTTTTGCTTTTTATTGGTTTGAATAAAAAAAACCACTACAAACCCTTCGTTTTTTCTCACCTTAGTTTTTTCTCGTCTTAGTTTTTTTCTATTTTTTTTTTTTTTTTTTTTTTTTTTTTTTTTTTTTTGAAAAAAAAAAAAAAAAAAAAAAAAAAAAAAAAAAGACTCGTAGTTTCTTAACCGAATATAGCTTGTCGAGGCAAAGACAGCCGTAGTATTATTAAAAACAAACAAATTATGTACAAAAAATGAATACACTCAGTGGCTATTGAAAATGCTATATCAACCACGTTTGAGACAAGATAGTGAGGTATTGAAGAGGAAAAGTTTAGAAACTTTAAGATTCACATAATTTAGTGTATGAATGTCGTTTATTTATCAAGAAGTAGAAGAAGAATTTGGACAACGGATTTTTCTATAAATCAAGGTTTGTTGTGTTACGTGTTGCATAAGTTTGTAACCTTGATTTTTTTTTAATAGAACAAAATAAGGGACATTTGATCCACAGAAATAATGAACAACTTTATGTTATTACACCAAAAACAACCATTATGACAGTGGCTCAAGAGAATTGTATTGTATATATCGTCGATCTCAGTTCAAGTTTGGCTACTATTGGAAATACACAATCTGACATTTTATTATCTGAAGCATATACAACGTAAATATACTATACGGTCGCTTTTAAACTTAATGTTGTTTAGTTTGCGCAATTCTTTAGAAGGGCTGGTACAACCTTTTTCAATGCAGGTTTCCCCGACAGAAAAGGCAGTGGTGAGAGACACACATATGTTTTATGACCTTTTGATTAAACATTGAACAGTTTCAACCATCTATTCGAATAACCATCATGGCAGATTACTCACAATTCGCTTCAAATATGAACATTATACCAGTCTTAGTGGGGCATCCGACAATGCGAGTTTTTATGCAGAACGTTGTTATTACTGCGAGCAATATCCAGAATATCATAAAGAAGCTAAAGTCCGAATTTCTGTCATTTCAGCATGATACTGCCCAGTTTAGAAAAGTAATCAAAAAAACCCGTAACATGATGGGATACAACTTAGACGTAGGAAGCAAAACAGATCCAGCCGTGACAGATGTATTAGACGCCACATCATTTACTTCCAAGCATAGACAAAGTGTATCAATAAATGGTAATCAAAGTAAACTAGATGAATCCACAAAAGAAGCAGTACCTCCAGATGTCTCGGAGACACAGTCGGCTACCGCCGATCAGAACAAAGACACGGCCTATCATTCGTCCAAAAAAGAGGTCTGGGGAGTAGGAAAATCAGGAGCCAATCTTTCTCGTATTCTTCATGCAGGTCATTTCGCCATGAAGCTTTTACCACTTGAGGGAACATCTCGTTTGATACTAATCACGGACGGTACGATGAAGTCGAATGTTCATGACAATACATTTGTACGCCAGTTCGCCGAAGAAGACATCACATGCCATATTATACAAGTTGGCGGTAGTCATGATTTTATTCCGGGAAAGAACTTTGGTTTTGTACCTGATTCAGAAATCTTAAAGTTTCTAGCGCGCGCGACCAACGGAACATTCATGTATTCAGACAAGTGTCTACCTGTGGCTAACACAAATCTGACAGCAGATAAAGAGCGCAGTCAATCTTCCATTAATGAAACAGTTCGTTTTGTAGATCTCAACCACTGTAAACATATCTTGAATCCCAACATCTACCATCACCGGATCTTGTTTCGAGAGACGACATTTACAAAAAACCACAATGAAACCAGATTGACCTCTGACAGTGACACTCGAGGGCACATGAGAAGAGAATCGAGCAATGAACGTCAAGAGAAATTCTCTAATTTCCCCTGGGATCCTTACGCGACAGTTCCCGAAGAGGAGTGGCGTCTTTTGAAATACAGAGAATATGTGCTCCCGCCCGAATTCTCTCACATTATTGCAGCCAGAGCGAGAGATGGCTTTATTGTTCAATCTGTGACATTTGACGACGGGACAGGATCAAGGCAGGTGGATCCTGACATTCATGATTTGGAAGCCAAGGATTTGTCAACGATGAGAAAGGAAAGGGTCCAGATAGTGATGATCTTGCATTGGCAACCGAATGTGGTGATAGAGTATAGGATCAGAGCCACCTGGCTACCGGTAGTCGTTGGAAATTCAAGCTCTTATAATAATGAGACCTTGTTGATGTCTAGTGG
The DNA here is from genome assembly GCA_000697035.1 of Rhizopus stolonifer B9770. NCBI lineage: Eukaryota > Fungi > Mucoromycota > Mucoromycetes > Mucorales > Rhizopodaceae > Rhizopus > Rhizopus stolonifer. Next base: position 85,283 of record JNDS01005006.1, read on the forward strand.
CATATTTTCTCGTGCGAAAGCTCCTCGAGCTGAAATCTATGTGCGAACAGATGTGAGCTTTGCTCACATGTTGCAGAATTGGGATGTTTTCAAAAGAAGAGCTCAAATGATGGGTGTGGTAACAGGTTATATTTACTTTGGTGAAACATATGCAGCTCCAGTCTATTCAAAGATAGAAAAGTTAAAGAAATACCTGATGGATATTTATGAAGGAGACGAGATTTTGAAATCTACAATTACTTTTCCCAGTAAATTTTGGATGAATGTCTCAAATGTAACAGAATCGGCTCCCAATTCTCTTCCTTCAACTTTGTGGTCAGCCGAACAGACGCCCAATGAATTCTCTGGAAGATATCATCTTGCACACCAACAAGAACTATTTGTTGAATCCTTTAGAATATTCTGGGATCGCCTAAATGCTGCTGAGACAAGAGCACGTACTAGAAGCTGGTATGACCCAGGATGTATTGATCTCCTTGTTGGAAATGTATCACCTTTTATGACGCCAAAACTTTCGTCAGTTTATAATCAAGATTTTGTGAATAATGTCGAAAAGAATATCCATGTCATGATAAACAACGTAAAGTCAGTAGTGGGAGATTGGGCAGACTTCGTAGGAGAGGATGGAACGTTTGTTAAAATGGTACACAGATTGTCGACAAACTTTTCCAGTATTCGTGATGACCTACTAAAGGAAACATCTATGCAGACGGGAAAACAGCCGCCATCATTTTGTGAGCTTCGCGTTCGACATGAATATGGTCGTCTAATAACACTCAGACTCCTGTTCTTTAATGTCGAAGTTTTGACAAGACGAAAAATCGCTGAAAATTTAGTCCACATTTTAAAAATATCGCCATTGACAGCAGTGCCATGTAACACGATATGCCAGCGCTCCTTTTCTACTCTATTGATGAGGGATCCTAAACACTTTTCAGATTCCTCGGCATCATTGCAGGATACTAACAATCAGGGAGGAAATTCAAAAATTCCAGGAAATTTGTCGAAACACCAAAGTAGATCCAAAACATGGTATTTACCTTTTGCTACATGGCTGACTAGCGAGCATATTGTACATGATTACCTCCATCATACTACATGGTCTTGGCAAACGGATAGTCATGACGACACATACCATAAACATAATCAAATGATGCCCATACATGACCTGGCGTTTCAATTTTTATGTCAAGCAAGGCTCGATCAGGTATTTTTTTGATTTTTTTTTTTAAAAAATCCTATTTGTCTCATCATTTTTTGTTTTCATAGGGATATGAGCTGGTTTCTCCCAGACAAGATAGCACACAGTTTTATCAAGAAATAAAACTCCCAACAGTCAACGGAAAGCGTAATTCTCTTTGCACCATACAATATTTTGTTTGGAAAGATTCAAACACCGGGAAAATCACGACTGAGTTATGGACAGAACCTACTGGTGAGTTTGATGTAGGGCAGTATGAGCGTGTCAAAAAGTGGGCATTTGAACCCGATAGAAACAAGATTTCCCAGCTAGTTACATTTGACCAAATACATGCCATCGGTAGATCCAAAGTAATCGGAGAGTTTAAGGATAAGGCAAATAATTTTCAAGCTGTTGAAGACCATGGAGACAATCACAACGTTATGCTACTTCCTCAATTGTTTGACGTTTCATCAGTTTTGCGCTCAAACAAGTTTATTGTCGCTTCGTTCAAATGCCCCAGGTTCGAAGTTGTACCACATTTTCACCAAACTAAGCTGCAACTGATACTGCCTCAACATGACGATAATGAAAGGGCTTACGGAGAAGGCACTTCATCAAATGTAAGTACAGCGCCCAGTACTCCAAGTATACGCACCAAGAGCTTCATAAGAACGCAGAGGTACTTGAGAAAAAACGTACACCATAACTCGAATGATTTCGCAATGCCATTACCACCCGAAGAACAAAACCTGTTCATACCAAGACCTGACTCGCTTTTATCAGGTACAATAAAAATCATTGCTGAACTCAACATCACCCTGCAAAGCTACGCCATCCACCATTATTTTGTGGAACGATCCTTGGAACACATATCTAGTGGTGAAATCAACATGTCTCATCATAACTTGGGCATAGGCTTCTGGAATGAGCTGAAGAATGCTCTTTGCAAGCTGTTGGAAGACAAGAAGCTGACCAGTACATCTCTGATCACAGATTTACGCAAAACGAGATGCTTTGTAAAGGTCTTTGATCCAAGATCATTTGTGGTTACCCTATATCCTAATCTTGATTCGGTTACAAATAGCCTTCTAAAACTACAAAAAGAAAATGCAAGCGATGATTTTATTTCTGTTTCAGAAGACAGCAAACACATTGATGTCTTTATGTTTGAATGTATCCGCCAAAAACCCATGCGACCTGCCAAGGAGGGCGCAGTTCCTGAAACATCGAATCATTTCTCGGTTGAAAATATAGTTGATGACACAGACAAGATAAGCATCAGGCCTATCGATTTTCTTATTCATGAATCGGACGGACTGGGAGAGATGCTTAGACCGACACTTTATGAAGGTCATTTCAGCAGCAGTCAAACAAACGCGCAGCTTTCTGAAAGAACATTAAGGGTTGCTCAAGATGTTGTAAAAAACTATTCTAAGAGCTTTTTCAACTCATTTTACGCTTGCCTTGTAAGAGGATTTATAGTGAGTGATGACGATCTAAGCAAAGTGATGGAAGTGTGCCATGAATCCAGCATGGAAATTGATGTAACTGAATTTGTAAACATGATGTCTACACAAAGTGAGGAGCCTATCGGATTGTAAGCGAAACAATATATTTAGTATGTTTAAGTGTTTACCTTTTTTTTTTTTTTTTTTTTTTTTTTTTTTAGCTCTAGAGAAGCTCAAGCAACAGAAGCTCAAGGAAAATTCAATGCTATTTTCAACCAGTACTTTGAACCTGTTCATACAAAGACTGGAAAACAGATGAACCTGTTTTACTACAAACCATCATTTAGCAGATACAATGCAACAAACATACAAGCAGAAGATGCACCTGAAGATAGTAGAATGTCTTTTATTATCAATCTGGCTGTTCACTCGCGAAGCCCCCTTCTAGTCAAACTATTGTGTTTCTCTAAAACAATCCCTGATAACAATAATCCTGAGACTGAAGATGATTCTGATACTGCTGTACCTATAAACACCCTTCCAACGTCGTATTTAGACTCATTAAGTACCTTTGGAAAGAAAAACCTGGAAAAAGGTAAAGACCAGAACAATTTCCCTTTGATGTACAAAGACAATCGCATATTGCTTCAATTGGTATTTTTAAACATGCCAAAGACAGAATTGGAGAACAGTGATCCCGCTGGACACAGTGATATGCCTCCCGAAGCTGTGGAGTAAGTTTGTATTTTACAACTAGAAAAAGAGTCTAACATAAAAATACAACAGAAATTTAACCCGTTCGATGCAATCTCAGCCAGAATGCTATAACTCCTTGAGTACTGAACAGCAACTTGCGCTAGTAGAGATAGAATCTAGAGTGAAATGGCTGTTAGTAGAAGAGACATTACATGGGCTATTAAAGGCACCCAATATATCAACACCAATTCTAAATTATGTTGAAAAGAAACTAAGCAAGTCCAATCCATATACTGGCCAGAATATTTCCATTGTCATACCCTTCCACTTTGTGAAGAACAATGCAGACAGCAGAAAAATTTTTATGAAAGAACTGGAAAAGGACAGTTACAACAACAACACAAAATATCGTCTTAGACGTTTGGGTGATTACTTTTATGTATCAGAAGACTCTGTCTTCAACATGGGAGATGAGGCATCATATTCAAATAGCAATTCGCCAGTAACCACGGAAAATCCACCTCCTTCTTCTGAACCTGAATCTCAATGTGAAGACTACTGCGAAGGTCTCGGTATAACTTTGAATACGTCATGCAACAAAACAGATGATGAAAATATCCTAGCAAATGATGCTGATGTCTCATTGTGCAAGCGCCCTTTGTATTGGTTGATCATAGTTCCGCGTAAATCTCATATTCAGATTTATTACTATTCCAAGATACAAACATTAGAAAGCAATTCCGAAATATTGAATGCTGTGAAGGAAAAGATTAAAAACATAGAAGAAAGAACAAACCGGATGTCACTGCTCAATTATCTACAAGAAACCCGTATTTGCAGGTATAATTGCTTTTATCAAATAATCAAAGTTTGCTAAACATTCCTTATAGTGCTTATCTTGAAGTGCCAGGCTCATCAGAAGAAGCTAAAGCTTACTCAGACGTTGAGTCCGATGAAAGCCTTTCCAGTGATGAACCTTCTGACATATTCGCGAGTGCCGATATAAAAACCGGCCGGGAATACAGGTCGAGCTTCTTACCAGGGCAGTTCTCATGTCCTCTTGTTTTCACAAAACGATTTCCTCTTCATTGGCGTCTTCAGCCTAATATCTCTTTAAAATTCTTGACATCTGATGTTCTACGGCTTTTTAAAGTCATTAACAGGTCAAACACATTTGTGATAGAAAGAGACGAGTCGATTGTTTATTGTAAAATATTTGAAGAAGTTGCTGGAGAACACAACCAAGACTCGCCTAATACAGTATGTAGCTCACCTGGACAATCGGATCGCTTAAAATCTGTAGAAGAAGATGCCAAAACAATTGCCAGTTTCAGTATCGAAAGCAGTACAAAGCGCGATTTAGCAGTAGCCGCAGCCACTTCGCCATCTAGAAAAAGAACCGCAAGCAGCTCAAGAACAATTGGAAACGAATCCCGGGATCTGGTTGTTCAAGTCTATGGAATTAATCTTCCCTCTTGGGTTGAGTCTGAATTCATTGACATGATTGAAAATAGATTAATAACTCAAATTACTCTTACTGAAGTTCAGCAATTTTTGGCAAGAAATTCAACATCAAAGCCGACCTTAGCAGTAAATATACTTCTACTACATTTATATGTGTTTCTTTACTAATCCGCCTGGGTTTTTTGATGCAGGATGTTGAATTTATTTTGCCAATATGGAAAACACCAACACGTAAAGAAATTGTTAGAGTACCAAGGGCGATAGACAATCCTGGTTTATTCCTTCATTATTTTGGTCAGACAATAGCAGCAGACAACATCAAGTCCCTGAATAGTCCTTATATTGGAGATGTCTTAAAAAGATACCACACCGACACATTTTATAATGAAAATAACGACATTGTGGGTGGTGTACCAAAAATACAACCCGATAGGTATTTTTATATGGAAAAAAAAGTGTAAACATTCAACTTTAATTTACTAATATACAACCAATTCTCACGTAGCCATCACAACTCATTAGAAGAAACACTTTTGAGCACGGCTTGTTTTTATTACAACTGTACTAAACGTGTACCAGGATCATCCACACCACTTGAACTACTTGTTGGGCAAGGCATGGTAGGAGTATGCGTTACTCTTTTGGACGAGGCAGGCTTACCCATGACAAAAGTGAAAAGAGAAGGTTCCCGAAATTATAGCTTTGATCCCGAAACCGCTCGTCACTGTCTTGAGCAAGATTTCCGCGAAGTAGCTGCAGAAGACGCGTATTATCACATTTCGCTTAATTTTTGGTCTATTGGATCTCTGGATAGTGATGCTTTAATGCAACATCTGTATGAGTGTTATCGACAAAGTTTATGCGACTACTTTATCGAAAAGACGGTATCAATGGACTTTAGTATGGTTTTGTCCGATAAAAAGGCTCTACAAAAAGCGATTGCTACCAAGTCAAAAGGACGTTTAGGAACGATTTTAAGAAACAAGTTTGTTGATTCTGTTCTATATACCCTCAAAACGGCCTCGCAGATGAATAGTCCTACTGTTTATTGCATGAATAAACCAATTAAAACGACACCATGGTGTATGGATGACCTTTTAAGACATCTCGATGCGACATTACGGAAAATAGATATCAATCTTCGGCCTGTTGTTGCTTCTACGCCATACAATAAAGAGCAATGGGATAGCGACATTGATGCTTGTACTACAAATAACGAATGGGTTCTATATAAAGATTACGAGCATCTTCATCAACAAAAAATTCAAGAAAACATTCGGTTGGTTGCTATCAGTGGTTTGCAAGAATTTGTAGAAAAGTTTGGAAATATATCGCATGCTTCGGCTCAGGAAAGACGCTTAAGCACTACGAGCCTTCTAGGAAGCCAAAAATCTACATCAAGAAGAAATTCTGGTGATTCGGCGATGACAGACCATAGTGGTAATCAAAGAAACGCAAAGAGTAGACAAGATCGATCTAGAGCATCGAGTACAATCTCTAATCCAGGAAGCATACAAAAGAATGGGCCACAATTAGATTCAAAGAAACACTGCTTTTTGATTCTTACTCTGAATGAGAGTGATCTTTCAATTTACACATACAATTGGTCCGAGTCCTTATCTTTTGACCTGTTCAAAAACATCTCTTCTTTTGCTAGTAGACAAGAAGCACGTATCGGAATTCTTACAAACATATTACATCAAAAAATGGGCTTATTTCATCATACAGAGCCCATCAAGGACTGCGTAGAAAGATTTGTCTCTCCTTCAGAACAAAACGTACGGTTCGTTCCAGTAAACGGAACATCAAGTTCGATCTTTTCTCCTTCTGTGCCTCAGAGTCATGTCGGTTCTCCTATAGCCAAAAAGCCATCACAAGTGGACACTTCAGGAATGCTAAGTGCCACTGCTTCTAGAGGCTCTACAAGACGCAGTACTGAAAGCAGTATACTACCTTTAGCAAATATGCTCGATTTTAAAGATACAATAACATATACTGCGAATGTTCCTCGTAGAAATCAATTAGAAGCTCACAAATCCAACGAGACAGCCGCAAAGTCAAAAGAACAAGACACTTACTTTGATAAAATTCTCCAAAGATCACTTATCAAAAGTAACGAGCTCGACCAAGCTCTTATGGATTCAATTACAAATTCTGTAGCCGAAACACCATTTGGAAGGGAATTCGATACTTTACGCCGCCACGGCCAAAGCTTTTTGGAAGCATTTCTAAGACGATCAAAGGTTCAATCAGCGCATCGTAAAGCACTAAAGGTGTATATAAAATGGAGAAAACGTTACGGAGACCCCCAGGCAGGATTGGATGCAGCGGAAAAACTATCGAGACAAGACGTCTCAACTATCATGAGATCTTCTAGGGTCCTTCACTTTTGTCGAACCCCTCTGATATTTTGCGATCCTGAAAAAGACTGGATGAGTATAACGCAAGGTCAAACAACTCAACATATTGCTAGTTGGTACAAAGATATGGCTGACGTTTTAATATCTGAGTATGCCGCATACCTCGAAAAGGCTGACATGCAGCCTATCGAGTTTGCCAAGTCAGAAGATGAAGAGTCTCAGTGCGTTATGGTTCTGTCAGAATTTGATTTTGGAAAACATTTGAAGGCTGGCTGCTCTCCTGCTTATCTGCTAAGTGTGTTTGAAGGTGGATCTATTGTTTGTGAAATTAGAATAACAGGCATCTTCCTATCTGTCACGCTTTATACCTTACATCGACAATATGGCCGCCTAGACTACAAGAGATTCCGGCCAGAAACTCGTAGCAAAAAGAGAGAAAACTTTCGAAAGTTTGAGAAAAACAGTGGGCAATTTAAACAAATGATTCATATCAATTCATTTGTGTATGATTTTCATATAAGATACTTACAAAAAGCATTGGATGATCCGGAACACCTCCCAAACAATTTTGATATTATGATCTTTGTCCGGAAACTTGCTCTGTCGAATATTTTACCATCACCCTTTTCCAAAGCTCGTATAACTCGTGGACTGTACCAAATCCAAACTGTCAATATCAATCCAACAACATTTTTTGAAAATCTGTTCAAAATATCTACCCGATGTGGCTTTCGTAATGTACTGTTGAAGAACAGCTTCTCGACAACAAGCATTTCAAGCACAACCCCTTTCTTTGACAAAAACTACAATGAGAACAGTAATTCAAACTGGAAGTATACTTTGGTTTTGAGTCCATCAAGTGAAAATGAGATCAAAAGCAGTGATTTGGATTTTACTTCTAGAAAAAACGCAAAAATTAATCCTACATACAGCATAACAATTGAATATTTTGTTCTTGTTTCAAACCAAGAAAGAATGACACCTCAAAACATGACCAAAAAGAGTTGGTCTACTAGTCAACGATTATTTAATGACTTTACAAGTCTATCCGAAATCACCCTTATTGACGAAGGCTACAGTTTAATCGATATCCTTCATGGAGCTAAAGCCAAGATTGATTATATAGTTTCTGAGGTATTTTTGCTCATAGAAAAAAAAAAAAAAAAGAAAAAAAAATAGGTCAGCAAAATGAATCATTCTTTTAGGTTACTACGACAAGCAAGCAAATAGAAAATTGGAACAAACTCTATTCTGCAGATTTGAGTGTTCCAAAAGCAGATCATTCTGAATTTATTGATCTCATAAACAAGTTTGAGCATACGGATATAACCAAATTAGACAACGATATTGCATCTGTTTTTAAGATGAAACTGGATTGGGATGCCGTATTAAAAACAGTTATTGCAGTAACACGAAATAACACAAAGAACTTTTATGCAAATAGAAATAGACACCTGTTGATGTATAATGCACGATTTATGGATTTTATGGTTCATTTGAAAGTAAGCCAAGATAATACAATACAAGGCTGGCTTGTAACCCGAGAAAAACGAGCAAATGGCATTTATGTCGAAGGAGCTGAAAGAGACCAAGTCATTAACCTATCAAAGATGCTTTACTACCATTTGTGGAGAGTCATTTCCAATAAAAGTATTGTTTAGAGAAAGTTTAAGTATCAACTGGTTGAATTAATATAGTGTCCATTTTATTTTTGCTTATTTTTTGCTAAGAAAGCTTTTTTTTTTTTTGCTGGGTAGTGTATGGTTGGAAGAAGGAGCCATTTTATGTTAGAATAGTAATTAGAGAATATCAGTTCAAAGTAAAGGTAACAAAGCCGTTATATATTACATTTGACCTAGTTATAGGCGTGGGTGTATAAAGGAAAGCCAAATTAACTATTACGCTGCACGTTTGACTTAATGAACAGTTTTCTTTTCATTAAATCCCTTAGTCAGCGACAAAATCTGTCATTTTTGAAGAAGCTTTTAGCCTTTTGGTCGAGAGATGGGAATTATAAACTATTGGCTGCATATGACAGAAAAAACAGCTTTCGATTTTGTTATATTTTTTTAGAAACTAATAACTAGTTCCACTGAAGTATAGCAATGTTTCGATTTTGTTATTATTATACACTTTATTTCGAAATATAACACCATAATGGGAAGGGGTTTGAATGTGGATGTTTAAAAGTGCTTCGTTGTGTTTATTTCAATGCTGAAAATATAAGCATAAATCGCGTATGTATGTTAAAATAACCTGTAGATAAAGATCATAGACAGGATCAAGAAATTTTCTATTGTCTTTTGTATACATATTTCAATTTTGTTATATCTGATTGATCCACAGACAACATCACAAAACCGGAGTTGACTGTACATCTTTTTTAAAAAATGTCCAATAGGATCCATTGCATGAACGAGAAAAATAAAAGATGATAAATCACAATATTCTGGCGTTTGTAATGAGATAATCCATCTTTCTCTTTGAGAAAATCCGACACAAGATAATTAAAAATAACAATACAATCTGGCTTGGTCTGTCAATCTTGTCTTGTTTGTGCACAAAGAAGAAATATGCTTTAAAAAAAGGTCAGGTTCTGCTTAATTCCAATTGGTCAAATATATATATATATATATTGCATGGTTTTTTCCAGATAAATCTGATTGGACCAACAGAGAGTCTTCCATCCTTGGATCTCATTTTATTTGAGTAATATAAGTACCAGTTGAACAGCGACGCTTTTTATTTATTTATTTTTCCTTGTATTTTAATGTTTCCAATAGTGCCACATATCAATACTCTGTTTTCTTCAGGCTTAAGCGAATATGGGTTTTTTCTCTCTCTGTTTGATCTTCTCATTGCACATATTGCTTAAGATGTTAGCTGTAGAGTTTGTCTCTGTGGGTTCAACTCTTTACCCCTTTTCTATCTTAACATTGTTTGTGTTTTAAAATAAAATCTTATTGATTTTTTTGTGTATTTCTCCTGAAGTGTATTTTTGTTTTGTTTTGTTTAATATGGCAACAGCCTGATCAGCTTATTACATTAGGAGTTGCTTTCCATTTTCGGTTGATTCATTATTTTTAAATAAAAGATTCCTTTTTTAATCATTTCAAACACTGTGAAAACAATACTTTTTCACTCGAATTAATGTAAATTTAAAGAATATATATATTACTGATATTAAATAATCAAATATCATCTTGGAATAAATACAAAGTCTATCAAATTACTGAGCAGTTTGTTTTTAAAACAAATAGGTAAGTGAGCTTCAAACAAGTCTTCTTTTTCTGGGTAATTTAATCTCACATACATGTCCAAAATTATTCAAAAATTCAGTAAACTGAGAGTGGAAGCACAATATTTTTTCAAATATTGTGTCATATATTAGTTCCGTTGGGATGTAATTTTTCATCTTTACCTTTTATATTGATGTATTGGGTTGCTTATTAGGCCTGATAACATTGTACTTTGTCTCTCCTTCAAATATGTAGTTATCTTTACCAGTAGATTTGACTTGTACAATTTTCATGACCAACAGTGAGGTTGTTTGCGAGGCTTCAAATGAAGCAAACTTCTTACTTCCGTTTAGTAAACGTGGGTGAGCAAATAGAATTACGTTGTCTCATCTGAAAAAACCGTGCTCTTTTCACTGCCTCTGTAAGTCCAAAGAGATTTTCATTGCTATCAGTGCAATACCTGTGTTCAAAAAAAAAAAAAGAAACTTGGCCGACGTATTAGCGTATCACTTTTTGTTTGCGATTTATATGCTCATATTAAGTAAGTAAAGTCATATCTTGTGATCATTTGATATTATATTTTTTTAGGGTGTTTTAGCTTAAAAGTACTCCTCCAAAAATAAAAATCGTTCATGCAGCCCTCTCACCATTCCAACTTATTGCCTGTTCCATTTTATCTATATGGCCAGCTCATTGATCCTTTTTCTTTTCTGCTTCACCTTTGGATTCTCCTTCTTTTCCCGTACTGTCTTTAAACACTTGTCATCACTTCAACCTGCGGTGGATTATTCTTTATTCATCCAGTCAAGTATTGCTGACTATAAATTTTGTATTTCTTATTTCACCATACAAAAATGTTTTTTTTTTCTTTTTCTAAAAAAAAAAATGACACAATCCAATGAGAACACGATGACCGCGCTAGACTATATTCAAAAGCAAGAAGAATTGGAAAGAGAAGCAAGAGAAGCATTACCAGGAAAATTTGAAAAATGTACCTTTCCTTTAGGCTATATTCGACAACCTGTCTATGCTTGTAAAACATGCGATTCCTTGTCTGGCATGTGTTATAGTTGTAGCATGTCTTGTCATGCTGACCATGAACTTTTGGAATTATTCGCCAAAAGACATTTCCGTTGTGATTGTGGACTGTTGGACAAGTTTGACAATCACCCATGTTCATTAACAATTCCTGCTAAAAAAATAATCAAAACAAACGACGAAAATAAATACAATCATAACTTTCGAGGATTCTATTGCAGGTATATATGAAAGAACACACGTACACAGCTGAAATAACTTTATATATATATTTTTTATTTGATAGATGTGGTCAATTATACGATCCAGAAAAAGAAGAAGGAACCATGTTTCAAGTAAATGAAAAATATTATGTTTTTGTTTACTTATACTTTTTTTGTGTAGTGCATTACTTGCGAAGATTGGTTTCATGAACAATGTATAGGAAACGTAAAGCCTTTAAAGATAAGGGAACGCGTCTAATTACGCGATCCTTTTTTATGTATATAGATCCCAAAAGAAGTAGAGGATTTCGATTGTTATGTTTGCAGAGAGTGTACTAAAAAATATCCTTTTGTTATGAATGGAAGAGATAAAAGGTTCAGTTTTGGACTATCAAAAGGGGATAAAGCTATAAATACTTGGGTTTTTCCTGATAAAGTGGTTGAGGATAAAGCACACGAAAATCAAGCAACTGAAGAAATAGTCATTGGAGATAAAGCGACTAAAAAAACAGCAGTTGAAGATAAGAAAAATGAAGAAAAAGCAATTGAAGATAAAACGAAAGATAAACCAATTGAAGAAGCCGTCACCAAAGACAAAGATGAGATACTAAAAGTAAAAGAATACGAGTTTGAAAATACTCCATCAAAAGCAACACCAATGTGTGATATAAAGAAAGGGGATGATACAAGCTTGGGAGAAAAAAGAAAACGAGAAGAGGACGAGAGACAACAATCCGTCGAATTCAAAAAATTGAAGGGGAACGGTTGTAGTAGTGGTAAAAGAGATAAAAATTCCCCCCTTTTTTTTTAAAAAAAAAATCCAACACTCTATCCTTTATAGTTGATTTGAGTAGCTTACCTGAGCACGAACATATCGAAGTATTTCTTCAAGAAACTTGGAGAGATGGTCTGTGTAAATGTCAAAAGGTAACAAAGGAGAGACAAGTAAAAAAAAAAATCAATAAACAAAATGCTCTATAGTGTCTTGAAGCATATAAATCCAATGATATTGAGTTCTTATTCAATGAAGAGAAAACACATGAACCTGAAGAAGACGAAGATGCTGGCCGATCACTATTGGAAATTGGAATGGAGCAACTTGAACGTATCGAAAGAGTACAAGTGATTGAGAGCTTGATGGCATATAAAGATTTAGCAAACGACTTAAAAAGTTATTTTTCATCCTTTAAAAATTCAGGGAAGATAGTTACAAAGGAAGATATCAATGATTTTTTTGCTGTAAGTGAATTCAACTTGATTTATTGATTATTAGATTAAAATAACATAGACAAAGAAACGAGAAAGAGAATAAATGAATAGCATACAATAAAGTTTTTTTATGAACAATTATAATGTTTCCTAAAGACTTCTCAAAAAAGACTGATCTGAGTTTAAATATAGTAAGGCAAAAAAAAAAAAGGTCCACATTACCTTTCAAATGGAATGACAAGGTGTCTCTTTTTTCGAAAAAAAATAATGTTCAAACGATTCCTGTCAACACGATCTGCAACCACACAACTTTTACGCACACAAAGAAAAGCTTCTAGTTTCACAACTGTTGATAAAGCAGAAGTACAGAAATTCAGTGACAAGGCAGCAGAATGGTGGGATCCTTCTGGTGAATTTGGAATGTTACAATTACTCAATACTCCCCGAGTTTCTTATGTAAGGGATCAACTTGTTGGCTCTGGCAGTGAGGCATCTAAAGGCGGAAAACCATTTGAAGGAAAGAGAATGTTGGATATTGGTTGTGGTGGTGGATTATTTTCAGAGGTGAGATACTCAAATAAATGGCTTTACTCATGCGTTAAATAAAGGCACTTGTACGACTAGGAGGAAATGTAGTAGGCGCTGATGCGTCTTATGATAATATACAAATGGCAAAAACACATGCAAGACAAGATCCTAGTTTATGGCAAGGTCCTGGAAAGCTTGAATATCGCAATGTAACCGCAGGTACTCCCAAAAAAAAAAAAAAAAAAAAAAGAGAGAAAGGAGAGACTTACATTTTTTTTTCTTTTCTTTTTTTGACAGAGGTGCTTTTAGAAAATAATGAAAGTTTTGATACTGTATTAGCCATGGAAATTATTGAACATGTTAATCAACCACTTGGATTCTTACGTACATGTGCAAACCTGACGCGTCCAGGAGGAGATATGTTTTTATCTACCATGTCACGAACACCTGCAGCTTATTTTTTGACAGTATTTTTAGCAGAAAAAGTATTGGGACTTGTTCATAACGGAACGCATGATTGGAGTAAATATATCAAGACAAGTGAAATGCGTGACGCGATTGAATCATTTGGAGATGAATGGTCAGTAGAGGATATGCGAGGAATCTCCTGGGATCCCTTGAACCGACAATGGAAGTTGGCAGAGCGTAATGGATTGGTAGGTGTTGGAGGATTGGAGTCATTAGAAGTGAATTATATATTGCGAGCATCCAGAAAACAATAGTTTATTATTTTTAAAAAAAAAAAAGCTGCGAAATAAATTAGATGGCTGTAACTGCTGAAGTTTGTTGCTCGTTTCTTAAAGATTGTATGTCTGATTCGCTTTTCTCGTGGTTTCTTAATCTATTCAAAGCTCTAATAGCGTCCACTGCACTTTTTAGTTTCCTACGTGGATTAAAGTTTTCTCGGACTGTTTCTAAAATATCAATATCTTGAATATTTTCACTTGTCATCCACGTATGTTCTAGTGCCTGTTTAGCTGTCATTCTAGCTTGTTCGTCTAATGTAAGTATCTTTTTAATAAAATCTTTTGCTATTGGTAAAAACAACAATTAAAACCTGTTTGATTTTCTCCTTTTTTTTTTTTTTACCATCTTCTGAGATATTTTTCCAATATCTTTCATGGAAATCATATCGCGCATGCTGAACTTCATAAGTAAGTTCTGCTTGGTCTTCTGCTCGGAACGGCATGTAACCACATAGTCTTATGAAAGTATTGATTAGTAAATACATAAAACATACTGGTAAATGTGTTTACAATGTATATGCAATGACACTATTAAATATACATCGTCAGTTATAAAAATAATTGATGCAAAAAAGGAAACATTACCCGACTGCCCACATGTCAATTGGTGTTCCATAATCTTTATGATTTAGAACTTCGGGTGCTAATAAAGTGCTTAGTCCCAATAGTCAATTCACTTGTGTTTATTTACCAACATAACCAGGCGAACCACAAACATTATCCAATGTAGAAGAAGTATCCGAACTATTCCTTGCAATACTAAGATTCCCTTGGTTAGTTTGTGTTACATTTTCTGCGCAATTACCCAAAATCACAAATAACTAAATCTGCATCAGAATCTGCTGTTTTAAACAATAAATTCTCTGGTTTCATATCTTGAATATAAAGATAAGTTGCTGCATTATTCAATTATGAATTATTACCTCTGTGAACAATGTTTTGCGAATGTAAATATTTTAATCCTTTTAATATCGAACGTATGATGATGACAGCATCTTTTTCCGAAAATTTTCCTCGTTCAAATAATCGATCAAACAGCTCACCTCCTGTTGCACTAAAATAAAGAGAGATTGAGATTTTGCAAGACACATAGTTACTATCTCTTTACAGTTCAAAAACCAAATAGAATTTGTCTCTAATACTAGTTACTACAAAACTCTTTTCCCTTGACTTTTTTTTTTTTTTTTTTTTTACCTGGACTCGAAATAATCGTAAAATCCAATGATATTGGGATGGTTTAAACCTTGAAGTACATTGATCTCATCCTTCACCATTTTATCATGTTCTTTCATATTACGTTTGGGTATAATCTTCACAGCCACTTCTTTTCCATCTTCAATTCTCACTGCTTTTTTAACAAAAGCAAAAGCTCCACTTCCTATAGTGTAACATGTAAGCGGGATCTTGTTTGTGTTTGATATTCTCTTTCTTTACCAAGAACTTCAGAGAATACATAACGTTTTTTCTTTTCATAAGAATCGGGCTGATAAACGCCTCTATGAACAATTGCGTCTAATGTCTTGAAAAGCCCCATGTATGAAGAAAAGAAGAGAAAGATCAAGAAAAAAAAAAAAATAAAAAAATAAAAAAAGGGGAGTGGGAGAGGGGCTGAGAGAGAGCTAAACCAAAGGGAGTTTGAATGAGGGCTCACAAACACAAGTGCACATTGAGATATCCAATCAATAGAACACCCGATATCCCTTTTTTTTTTTTCTTTTGAACAAATATATTATGGCACAAGACTTGTAAAGCATTTAAAAAAAAAAAAAAAAAAAAAAAAAAAAAAAACTTTGCTAAAGAAATGTATATATAGGAAAGGACAACAAATAAATTCATTATTCGCACATAACCCCACTACCATTAACGTATTAGAAGGCCAACTTTATGAATTACCATTAAATGTAGAAGAAAAAACGGCTTTGTTAATCAATTTGCCGCCTCTTTTTCCTGAAGAAGCGCCCGTTATTACCTTTTCACCTAATCACATGAGACATCCATTTCTTGAAGCTGATGTTGTTTTACATGATTCTTTGCAAAATTGGAAACCTCAATCTGTTTTGGGTAGTGTCGTCAAAGAACTTTGTAATGAATTTATAGCCAGACCGCCTGTGAAGAAGGCGGTGAGTGAATCAAGAACAGGAGAAAGGTAGTAAAAATTCTTATGAAAAAGTTATTGATTCAATTGTGTAGATACAGTTATCGCCCACCCCCACCTATTCCTGCAGCGACACCTTCTAATCCAGAACATGCAACTGTATTAAAGTTGAGGTAAAAAAAAAAAAAAAAAAAAAAAAAAAAAAAAAAAAAAAAAAAAAAAAAAAAACAAAAACAAAAGTAAGAGAAACCATACAAATCTTATATGCCATATTAGTCAAGAAGAAGTGGAGGAGTTACTCAATAATGAAACAGCGTTCGATTTATTCTTTCAGAATACAGAAAGAATTAAAAATTTAAAGGCTTTCCAAGAGGAATTAAGAAATGGAAATGAAATGCTTGCACGTAAGTTATTTTTTTTTTAAAAAAAAAAAAGTTCTTATTATGTATATATAGACAAGAATTTAAGCAGAGAAGAACAGCTCACTAATCTGAGAGCGGAAGTTGCCTCTTTAGATGAAAAATACAAGGCAGATAAATTAGAATTTGATGCGAAAGAAAAACTACAACAGGAAGCATTTAATGTAAGCTAATTACTCCAGGTTGTCCTAAATTTCTTATGTTTCTTATATTAGAGATTTTCCTCGTCCACTGTCTTGACACGACTTAAAGCAAGCGTATACGAGTCTGAGGAGTTATCAGAATCTGTAGCCCAAAGTTTTCTAGATGGCAATCTCAATAACGAAAGTTTTGTTAAACAGTTTAGAGAGTTCAGAAAAGTATACCATTTAAGAGCAAGTAAATTGGAAAAGGCTCAAAAAGATAACCTGCTTATTCCTTCTTATAATTAAATTATAAAAAGTGTGTAATTTTAGTTTGTGGCATTTCTTTTTCTTTGCTTATCATAAAAAGCTCTCCCTTAGGGTAAATAATCAAAAAAAGATTTTTTTAATAAACCAAGTTTATTGATTCAATCAAGGGCGGTTGCATGATATAACTTTTTTTTTTTTGGTATCCATTTCTCCTCAATTTAAATATCCTTTTTGATTTCACCAGCATTCAAGCTACTCTCCAATTTGTTGTGTTCGGTAGCTAATCTGTCAAACTCCTTTTGTTGTTGATCAGCTTGTTTCTTCAAGGTCTCATAGTCCAAATTTTGACGCTTTAACTCTTTGATTTGAACGTTCAATACATCCACTTGCTTCTTGTAATCATCTTCCATATCAATCAAACGTTGATGTCCCTTGGTTACTTCGGCGGTCTATGTATCATTGTTTCGTGAGGATTTTTTTTTTTCATTTTTCTTCTTTTTTCTCTAACCTGAGTCTTTGCATGTAACAATTCTTCTTCACGCTTAACCAAGTCCAAGACAAGAGCACTTGTTCTTTCCAAAATCCTATACTTTGTGCGTCAACATTCCAAAAAAAAAAAAAAAAAAAAAACGAAAAGTGCTATTACTTACAAAGAAAGGAAAAGAGTAAATCCAGTAAGATACAAGTTTCTTTGAGTATAAAATCTTTTAGCCTTAAAGCTGGCTTCATAGCTATAGTCATGGTGATGTTGTTGTTCCTCTTCTTGTTCTGCCTCCATACGTTGAAGACGGTTGATTGTATCTGGAGCAAACGCGTTAGATATTTAAGTGCTTTAAAAGACATATCGGTTATACCAATAAACAAGACAAAGATGAAACTAGAGATAATGATGAATACATGATTTTTTTTGTAAAAAGTATATTCTTTCTTCTTACCCGAAAACTATTTTAAGAGAGTACATTGCTTTGGCCATCTATTTCAAAGAAAAAAAAATGAGCTATTACTGCTGTATTATTTTTGCTTCTCTTGTACCTGAGGAGACTTTAAAGCAAAGGTAAGCATGGCATGACGCCAACGAGAAGGTAAAGGTAACTTTAAAAAGATTAGTATACAACCTGTCCGAGAAAAGGGAGAAAAAAAAATGACTAAAAACTTACAACAAGAAGACCAAACATGACCATCTAATGCTAATGTGTTAGAAATCAAAACCGTATGTGTTTTTGTATGTTGTTTCTGTGTTTACCTCAGTGACCAATATGCCAAATGTCAAAGTATAGTAAATTGTCATTATTTTAACAAGAAAATTAACTGAAGAAAAAAAAAAAAAAAAAAAAAAAAAAAAAAAAAAAAAAAAGAAAAAACTTTGGTGTTACAAGAGCAGCTTTTAAGAGTTTGCATCATACGACTCCTATGCAATTTGTCATGGATTGATTTGTTCCCCGTAATTCAGGTTCAGTTAAAAAACAATTCATTTTTGAATGGATAATTATACTTGTTTTGAAGCGTTTTACACTCTATCCTTCTTTAAGGGATATGGACTTTGGAAGGCGACACTTGAAATACAGCAATCTTTCCCTACACCATATGTCCAGCAATATGACAATGAACGGCCCATATACCAGGATTATCCATATGAACTCTGACCTTTGTCCAACTACAGGGTATAGTTCCATTAGCAGGTGCTGGATATTGCATGGATACGTCCTTGCGTAAAGGTTTGTGATAGGTCGTAACATTTCTATACTGACCATGCTCATAATTACCTTCCCCCTCAGCTAACAAGTAGTGTGAGAACTCGTGTGTATGCCAGGGATGAGCAACGCACAGTCCATTGGATCTCCTCATGTTTTGAAACACGATATCTACCGTCTCACCTAGATTGATGGGGTATGTTTGATGCTTCACTGAAAATCCATTGGAACTCAGATTACCATAAGCAGAGTCTTCTCTGACTTTATCCAACAAGGACATGGCATCAGTTCCCCAAGGTTTAGTAAGACGGCCATTGCTTGTAAATCGAGTGATGTTATTGGATAAAACAATCTGTTGCATCGCCAGCTTTACCGTGCGTGAAGGACTTGCAGATAGAATACTAGCCGGACCTGGGATGGCTAGTTTCAATTGAGATAGTATCCACCCGTTCACGTTAGGAATCATAATGTTGGGAAGAGAGACTGGCTTTTGAGCAACGGTAATACTTGAAGCGTATGAATCATCATTCATATAACGGATATAACCATAGCCATTGGGCGAATATCCAGCACCATCAATACCTCTCCATTTTAAGTGAGTGGAAATAGGAAACATGGTGCTTTTCATGTAGTTGCCATTACGGATCAAGACAGAATATCTCTGACTGGGAACAAGCTCCAGGTGGTCAATTAAGTGTGACTTAAAATGTTCTGAATTCAGTTCATTCAAAATCATATTATGATCCGAAATAGTGATGCCAAGAACACGATAAGAAAGCGCCCCAATAAATCTCGGGCGATAAATACTGTTTGGCTTGACGTCAATGACTGTAAAATATGGACAGTTGTCACTAGGAGATTTATCGTCATGAACAGATCTTTTGTTGAGCAAAATACCGACTGGGTCCTTATCTCCTGAGAAGCCAGGCTGGAGAAAAAAGTTTAATCTGTCATGAAAGGACTGATGCCACCATTCGGACCAATGGAGAATACGCTCATCGTGGTACTTGTAGGGACCTTCTTGAATCATCTTGTGTGTTTGTTTTCTCTTTTCTGCATTTTTAAGAGCATCTTCAGTTTCATAGACAATAAAGGGATCCTGAACAGTGCCGTCTTGAACACCCACATGAGCATGATAATAGAATGTGCCGGATTATTTCTTGAGCTCGAATCGGTGAAGGAACTTTTGGCCGGGAGGGATGGCTATTTGTGTGATACCTGCGACACCATCTGCATAATTTGTTTTGAGTTGATAGATTCTATGAAAATGAACACTCGTAGACGCATTGTTCTTGTTACTATTCTTTACCACGACTTCAACAATATCGTTTGTTACTACTCGAAGAATAGTTTCAGGAAATTGATCATTGATGGTCAGCGAAGTGTAGGACTGGTTAAAACAATCTGGATTCAATTCAGTCTTTCTCACATTAAATTCAGATGTTCTCTTTTTTGTCAACACACTGTGCATAAAGACAAGAAATAGTAAGAATAAAGATATAGATTGCATAAGAATAATAATAATAAAAAAAAAAAAAAAAAGATGAAAACAAGAGAAAGGTAAGAGGCTATATATTCATACATGTACCTTGTAGCTCATGTTTACACATAGTAATAAATTCTTTCATTAATAACGACTTTGTAAATAACAATAGAGCGCACTGTTCGTGTTTAAAACTTTACATCAACATTTAGGCATAAAAGCACATCTTTTTAAAGTTCAGCACTGATCATCTTTCAACAAATCTCCAAAAAATCAATTTTTTTTTTAAATCATTAAAATGTCAAATTCCGTAGTTGAAATTGCTCGTTCTGCTAGACTTGCCTCGGTTGATCTTCAGTCAGTTAGTGACGAACAAAAAAACGAAGCACTTTTGCGTATAAAGCAAGTATTGAGTGAACGTAGACAAGAAATTTTCGAAGCAAATGAAAAAGACAAACAGGTATAAGTCATTCGAAAGCAAAGCTTCAGTTTTTTTTTTAATATAAAACGACAACTCCTCCCAAAAAAAAAAAAAAAAAAAAAAAGATTGCAAAGGAATTAGTGGATGCAGGAAAACTTTCAGGTTCTCTTTACAAACGTCTTGATGTCTGTCAAGGAGATAAGTTTGATACCATTTTATCTGGAGTGAGTGACATCACTCAACTTCCAGATCCCACCAAAAAAGTGACCATGGCCACCAAACTTGATGATGGCTTAGAACTTTATAGAGTGTCTGTACCTGTCGGTGTTCTTTTGACTATCTTTGAAGCGCGTCCTGAAGTGGTTGTCAACATTTCTTGTTTGGCTCTCAAGTCGGGTAACGCAGTTATTTTGAAGGGTGGTAAAGAAGCTACACACACCAACGCTGCTCTGGCTCGAGTGATTCAAGACGCTTTGGCCACTTTGAGTGTTATTCCAAAGGAAGCTGTACAGATTGTTGAAACACGCGAAGACATTAGCGCTTTATTGGATTTGGATCGTTATATTGATTTGGTGGTCCCTCGAGGAAGCAATAGCCTCGTCAAGTACATCCAAAACAACACAAGGTAAACACACACATACATACACACGCACGCACGCACGCACACGCACACGCATGCTTCAAATAAGAAACGCTCGATTTCTTATTTTTTTTTTTTTTTTTTTTAGAATCCCAGTTCTCGGTCATGCTGACGGTATCTGTTCAGTTTATGTTGATAAGGAAGCAGACATCAACAAAGCGATTAGACTTGTCGTTGATTCTAAAACAAACTATACAGCAGCGTGTAATTCTGCTGAGACATTATTGATCCACGAGTCATTATTAACTTCTGAATCATTTACTAAAATTGCCAATGCTCTCTTTCAAGCAGGCGTGACACTTAAATGTGAAGACAAAATAAGCAAAGCACTGTTGAATTCCAATCATATTTCAGAGCAAAACAAGCAAAAGATTGAAAGCGCCGTAGATGAAGATTTCAACACCGAGTTCCTTGATTTGATTATGGCTGTAAAGACCGTATCCGACGTGGAAGCAGCAGTGATGCACATCAATGAACATGGGTCAAAGCACACGGACGCTATCATTACAGAAAATAGAAACACTGCAGATTATTTCATGACCCGGGTTGATGCTGCAGGTTGTTATTGGAACGCTAGTACACGATTTGCTGATGGTTTCCGTTATGGCTTTGGCGCAGAAGTGGGTGTAAGCACAAACAAGACACATGCCCGTGGCCCAGTGGGTTTGGATGGATTGGTTATTTATAAATACAAGTTGTTTGGGCAGGGTGATATTGCTGCTGATTATGGATCTGGCAAAAAGCAATATAAGCATGAAACAATCTCTCCTGCACAATATTCTTTATAATTAAAATCGTTTGATACTATTTTAAGTTTATGCTATATTCTTGCCAAAACTGAAAATTAGACTGATGAAAGATTGACGTCTTCTTTTGTATGTACTTCGTAGCATGTGTTTCGATGAATAATTAAAAATACTTCCTCATAAAAGTAAATGGTATGCTTAAAAAAAAAAAACTAGCAAATGAATTTCAAATAACTTTTTATCAACACTAATTTCTCATTGGTGGTATAAATTAATATTGTTCTTCATCAAACAACATGTCCCACTGATCAGCTGGTACAAGAGATCCAAATAGCTTTGTCATGTTCACACCCAGCTATTCAAAGAGTTACTAAATGCAAGTTTATCTTTTTTCTATTATTTACCTTATCCAGTTCACGAATAACATCTTCCATCAATGTAACGTACGCATAATAGAATATGTATCCATTTTCTTGCTCTATCATTCCGTTGGATTGAGCAACAGGCGATTTTTTGAGATGTAGTAACAATTGCTCCCATGCCTTTTTGGCAGGAGGAAAATAAGGTGGCATGGGCGTCTTGAGACGTAAGGCAGAAGCCAAAAGGTAAAAATAGAGAAGGATATTACCCGTCATTTCACGGCGCTCGTGTGCTACGGGTGCCATAAACTCATGGTGTACCTGATCGTGCCATGCATCCTTTGACATCACGCTTCGCATAGACAAAAATCGGTCCACAATGTTTTGACAGGAGAGTAACATGGTGCGGTATGTATCAATCGGGAAGGGTCCCTTCAATCTTGGTTCATTGGGTGTTTGTGCCAATAAATCTTGCAATTCAATCAGCGTTCGTTGGAGCCCAAGCTCAAGATCCATAAAGGATTGTGTGGCAATCCTTTGTTGAGCATGTTGGGTCAAGGCCTGTGTCTCCGAAGGGTCACATCTTGTTTCTAAAGTGGTACTTGGAGGCAAGTCTGAATAAAGTGAAATCAATTTTTGATACAACCAGGCAAGTCTCAGCAAAAAGTCAGAGAGTCCCTTTCGAAGCTCGACACGTGCTTCATAGGGCCAGACATAAGCAGTAGCCACAAGACCAAACAAGACACCAACCAAAATGGCAAAACAACGTTGATTAGCCAACTTCCAAACCTCTACAGAGTTTGTTTCGCGATCATTATATTTGTTAAGCATCACCAGGTTATAGGCCAATAAAGTAAATTGACCAAATTTGCCGTGTTTGTTGGTCAGAATCATCCAAAAGTTTGGGATAGAGAATAACCAGGTAAGAATAGCTAAGGCATACATGTTTCCGGGAAAGAGCATGTAGAAAATCATGGCAGTGTAACATCCCAGCACAGTAGAAAATATACGATAAACTGCCACCAAGTTGGTTCCGCCTACTGTAGGGGTCATAACGACCATAAGCTATTAGATAATCGTGTTAGGAGTTTTCCTTTTGTATGTATTTTTTTTTTTTTTTTTTTTTTTTTTTTTTTTTTGCTTACTGTAATGAGTGCCCATTCCATGCGATATTCCCGAAACCAATCTTTAGTAGGTTCTAAAAAGGCGGGTATAGCCAACAAAACGGTAGCAATTGTCGCTTTAATAGCATATCTTATTTTTTGCAATTTGAATAATGAAAATGTCACCCAGAGTTGAATAAAGAACTTGCGCCATTTTGTCTTTGGCTTGGGTGTATGTAGAGTATCAAAGGTATTGCTCTCGTTGGGTGTAAAGGTACCGACGTGGTTTACTTTATGGTGGATTGTAGGTTTTGTAAAGGACTTTTTGATTTTCATCCATAACCAAGAAAATAATCCGAGATTCCTTCTCTTTGCTTCGTTCAGCTTTTGTACGGATTCAACCAAGGTGATCAGCTCCTTTGCGAATTCAGTCATGTTAAACACAAAGAAATAGACCAAAAAGACATCTTCACCAAGAATGACACCAATAGTTTCACTATCTTCTGTAGAACCCACGCTTTTGATATGTTCGAGTCGTTTTTGGTACAGCTTTTGAATAGCGTGTTTTTGAGACTTTTCAAAAAGAGCAATTGCCTTCTGGAGGTTCGTTTTTAATAAGCCCAAGGAAGGAGAAGAGCGAGCGTTGCGAGATTTGTTTTCAGAAGAAATAATAAAGCTTGTTTGAAGATGATAAATTGTCTGTTTGCAAGTGTAAGCTAGTGATTTAAGTGGGGGCCGAATAGTCTGAATAAAATCGATCAACATGGCGCTCTTGCTGAACTCGTCTTGACTGTACACTTTGGATATCGAGGGTTCAATAAATGAATCTCCATCTCCAAGCACCAAACTCTTTTGCTTGCGCATCTCATCTTGAAGTTTTCTTCGACGATAACCTGCTCTCACGTTCCATTTGACATCGTTTTCATCAGCCATCGATCCACTATGTTTCATCTTCTTATTGCGTGATATTTGCTTGTACTGTTGAGTAGCTTCACTCCCCATAATTTCAAACTGAATACCACAACTACTGCGAAGACCTCCCATGTGTTGGGCTAGTCGCTGCATACTCTTGACTACCTGGTCGTATTCTTCGGTCTTGCCTCTGACCTCGTTATTCCAAAAGGTTTCCAATTTGGCCTCTTTGAGTGACTTTTGTAAAGCAGTGAAACTGGCTTGGTGAGATTGAATGGCAGCTTGTAATGTACTGTTTGCCTTGAATTCGGGTAAATCATCGTCCAATAAGAACGTCTTGGTCAATAACTTGAGTAAAACGCGATACGAGGTCAGAGCGGCGTCTACGTCCTTTTTCAATTTATTGGCTGCTGAAGAAGGCCAAAAGATAATACAGCAGGCGACAGTGATCAGTGTACCGGTAGCCACGGCAGATGTAATTTGTTCGATTCGGGTGGTGTCAAAATCACCGCGGTTGACAGAACCTTCACGTACAATGATGATAAAGATGGTAATAAAGCAAAGAGAGGAAGCAGTGGCCACAGGTGGTTTGTTCCAATGAGCTTTCAAAAAAGAAACGATAAAGGTAGAGCCTGCGAGCCAAAAGAACAGAGAAAGGCTATGTGCAACTGAATACAAGTCTTGATCTATAAAGTAATCTGTTGTCAGCATAGATCCCAGACAGAGAGTAACCGCAAAGAGAACATAGCCCCAACCGTATGTGGCAGCTTCTACCATACCGCCCAAAGACTTTGCTGGATTGAAGAATACTGTGGCTGTAGCTACTAAGTGACTGGATGTACGATTGTTACCAATAAATCCGTTCAGAGCCGGAACAAAGGTAAATAAGGAACCTAAAAAATAGGCAAAGCTACACTTCAAGACCAGTCGTTGACTTGGTGTGAGCTCTAATCGGGAATTGAGCTTGTTCCACATTTTAATAAATCGGCTGTTTTCCTCCTTGTGTACGACGTGATGTATCTTGTGCGATCTCTTTTGCTTAATTGGGAAAAAAGGTTCATCAGAATCACTTTCGTCGGAAGATGACGATGTGGGTGGCGAAGAGGATGTCTTTGAAGCAGTTGAACCATATCTTTCATGATATGAGCTTAATAATGGTGTACGATCATCCAGACTTTTTTTAATATAAAGAAATGTCAACGTAAAAATCACCTTTTACCCTCTAACAACAACTTACTTTAATTCTTTTTGTTCAGGGATTGTAGATAAGGAGATAGTTCTTTTCTGTGTTGTCCCGTCGTCTAAAATTACCTCAATTTCACTTTTAGCTGAAGGTGAAGCCCTTGAGAGATCAAAGGTATTTTCGAAATCTTGAAGTGCGTCTAGCGATTGTGTTCTCTCAATAATGAACGATTGCGGTGAAGCAGAAAGAACTCCGGGATCTGACAATGGCGATTCGGAATATGGATCTGTTAATGCATTATGTGGTCTTCTTTTCGGTGCATGTCTTTCAGCCATGGCGTTGTCAACCGAAAAAAAAGAAAAATTGAAATATTCTTCAAAATTTTTTTTAAATAAAACAAAAGGCTGATTTCCCCTTTGGGCAAAATGATGTCACTCTAAAGTAGTACGGGACACCAAGACGACAGTGTATTGTTTCAAAATGTCTGCATAATAAAATGAGATCAGAAAGATTAAAGTCCATATTGTACTTTCTTGACTTTTTGAAAATATACATAGTAATAGATAGCTCATGCGATGGTTTTTTTTTTTTTTTTTTTTTTTTTTTTTTTTTTTTTTTTTTGCTTATCTTGCAAAATCTTGTTTTCAAAAATGACAGGTTCGGTTGTTCAAAATAACACCAATGAGAAAAGTATCATCCTATTATTTTTTTTTTTTTTGGTTTTTTCCCCTTTGAGAGGGAGAAAAATGACTGACAATTACAAAACTATTTGCGACGAATTAGATGCTCTTACACTCACTTATCTTTCAAAAGTGAGCGAATATATCGAACTTTGCAAAGATAATTCCAACCACTTTCAAAAAGTATACATTTTGGACATGCAAAAAAAAAAGGGAAAGGGTTATTAAAATACAAATAAGGGATTTGTAGAATTAGCACATGCAAAATATACCATGGGGACACGAACTATTTCACATTATTCTTATGATAAACGCATGAAGGCAAGTTTACAAGTGTAAGAAAAAAAAAAGTTTAACCAAGAAAAATAAGACTAAATTTTGTGATAGAGAAACGGACGATTTAAAGAGGGTCTCTATCAAACAAGATAAATCAGAGAAAGATAAACCAGAGCAAATGAAAGAAAAAGAGGAAGGTTTGAGAAAACGTAACACACAAACATCCAACGACTCAGAACCAAAGATCGAGCCCAAACAAGAAAAAAAGGTCAAGAAAACAAATAAGGACCCATTACATTGGTTTGGGCTGTTCGTTTCTCCCTCGCTTAGAACCAGTCAAAAAAGCTTTAAGTTAGGTAAATGATTAATTTTTTGTTGTAAATTGATTAACAGAGTATTTATAGCGACAGAAAAACTAATTGATCAAGTGAATACGATTATAGAGTTAAAAGAGATGGAAGAGAGATATCACGATTTATTGGAAAGCAAAGAAGCTTCAAGACAGGATGTTGAAGTATGAATAAATGTGTTTATTTTGTACAGTTGGTATAATATATACAACCATTCAAGAAGACTGTTCGAGACGCATGTTTTTGAAAGTCTCGGTATCAACGAGATGGAGTTTAGTACTTGCTTTGTTTACAGTGGGAGTATCGATTTCAACGTGAGCAAATGCTTGGACATCGGGAATTTCATCACCCAAGACGCCCCAGTTGGCAATACCAGCACCCATTTTCTTTAAACCATAACGCGCTTCAGTATGACCATTTCTACAATGAGTGAGCTTACAACATTTTCTTTCACTTGTTACGTACCTGGCAACATGTCTTTCATGACGATGATAGAAAGTGTTATCCTTACTGCGAGACATAAAATATTATAAAAAATTAATTGAAAGGAAGAGATGGGGTATGTAAGCTCCTTTTTATATGTATTGGATAAATAAAGTCGCATGATATGAAGGGGACAAGACATCATGTGAGAATTCAATTTGACATAAGTGGAAAAAAATAAGAAAGAGAACCTATCAAGTGTCTCTGTTTTGACGCCATTTAAAGCATCTAATTTTATGCAAGTCTGGGACAAAAAGGCTGGACCTTGTAACTCCATTTTTTGGCAGAACCAAGAATATAGTGATATATTGTATACCTATCGTTGATATAGCTCTGAATGCAACTAAAAGTCCATAGTGTACTCTATTTTTAATGAAATTTGCTATCTTCTAGTGAAACAATCCCAAATAAACTAAAGTTTATCAGTGGCATGTCTTTATAATTGAGTGTAAAAAAAAAACCTGGGAAAATGGACCATACGGTACACACGCTAGAGATCCAAAATTTAAATTAGAATCTAAAAAGTAGTAGATTACCGCAAACTTAAAAAAAAAAAAAAAAAAAAAAAAAAAAAAAAAAAAAAAAATTAAAAGTAGACAAACCGAATTGAGAGTTTGACAAAGAGAGGAATAAGGTTTCCC
>JNDS01005009.1:0-71464 GCA_000697035.1 Rhizopus stolonifer B9770
AAAAAAAAAAAACAGGACTCTTGAAAAAAAATAATAATAATGTATCTGTATAGTGTTGTTCACAGAGTTTTTGTTTTACACGCGCCAAGTCGTTTTAAGACTAATTACTTTCATTTTTCGGACTAATTAGCTTCTTTTTTCAAACTAGTTAGCTTCTTTTTTAAGACTAATTAATTTTGTGTTAGACTAATTAAATTTTTTTTAGAATATTTTATTCTATTTGAGACTATCCGATTTTGTTTGAGACTATCTCATTTTATCTGAGACTATCTCATTTTATTTCAGATTATCTCATTTTATTTGAGACTATTTTACTTTATTTGAGATGAAATTTTTCATATTTCAGATGAACTTATTAACAATTCAGACTAAGTAATCAAATCAGCAGATTTTTTTTTTTTAAGACGAACTCGATTTTTCTTTGGAGCTCTTGTTTTTTTCTTTTTTCTTTTCTTTTTTCTTTTCTTTTTTTTTTTTTTTTTTTTTTTTTTTTTTTTACGGAACAAGCGGAAGAGCAGTAATTTTGGCATAAAATGGCATATATTTTTTTATTTTAAAAGCATAAGATTTAATAAAGATGGCATAGATTGTAAATAGTGCAAAAAAGAAGGAATGTAGATTAGAGAAGGTGTGAAAATGTTTGCCAAGAGCCATAGAGAATATGAAACAGTTCATTTTGATAAAGGTTGAGCATAAAGATATAGAAAATAGAAGCCATTTAGTGTAGCAGTAATAGGATGAAGATGGTTGCATTGAATGAGTGGCGTTGTGAAAGGATTGACGTTGTGAAAGGATTGACGTTGTAAAAGGAGTGACTAGAGAAGAGAAGGTATAAAAAACATAAACGAGATATAAAATAAAATAATACGACCATAGTGACATAAAAAAAAAGCATAAGAAGCATACAAGAGGCCTAGATGTAATATAAGTATGAAAACAATCCAGGAATTCGACCATCCATACGATCATCATAACGAGCATATGGCCATGAAACCTTGTAATCAGCGTCTTCATCAGAATACCGGAAGTGGCCAACACAACGGATAATATCAGCCACGTTGATGACAGCAAACTTATTGATTTCTTGAGCTTTTGTAACATGTGGGATGCCATGTCGACCTAGATCGTTGTTTTGCAAGTCTTTCACCACTGCCATGAAAAGCTTGTTGTCACGCTGCTCGTGTGAAAAATACATGTATACTTCACCAACAAGCCAACACATTTGTTTACTAAGTATTAAAAGTAAGTTACTCAAGTACTTTTTTTTTTTTTGAATCAGGGCCAAATGGACAAACAACACTTTTACCATTATGAATAAAGATTAGATTTTGTCCAACGTTTACTTTCATAACCATTTTTATTATCAATAAGGCCTTTTTTTTTTTTATTGAAATAATATATACTGGACTGTTAGGCCTGTAATCATGAAAACCTAATCACACTTTTGAAATCTTGTAGAGAAAACTCAACGAATTTAACGAAAAAAATTAACACACATGTGATGAACACTTGGCAGCATTTAATGCAATACATTATATTCTTTTTCCTTAAATATAGGAGCTCTCTTGACTTCCTTAAAATCATTCATGCATGAGCTTCTTTTTAGTGGGGAATTTCAGTTTGTTGCATTTTGATTTGTTTTAATACCAAATGAGGACGTAGATTTCTACCATTTCATTGGTTGTTAAAAAATATATGCCAAGCTGTTTTTTTTTCTTTTTTTCTTTTTCTTTCCCTTTTCGCCAGTTTTTAAGTTTAAAATACGTTGTTTTGACACAGAACGTTATGTTGAAGAGTTGAAGGTATGTTCAAATTATTTTTTATATGAAAAGACAACATTCACTGACTTCATCTTTTAGAAATGCTGTCGACTTCAAAAGTAAAAAACATTATTTGTTTTACGCCAGTCTGATTATTTAGTTTACTATTTGCAACGAACTTGGACAACCACTTACTTAAAGGATCTGTTTACATTGGTTTCTGGTATTTCCTTCAAAGGCTGATTGCATCTTGGTTCAAATATTTTAGCTCCGCAAACAAGTTCGACAAAAAAAAAAAACTTGCATACACCTATTAATGATTTGAATGATAAAGATGTTTCTACTGCTGCTTTAGAATGGTATAATAAACTTACTACTGTTTTGAAATAGTATGAAGATGATTGTATTGCTGCTGCTGCTACCCCTGAATCCGATCAGCGAAATCAACACTTCAATACAGCTATATAACACGACACGTTGTATTAATCCTTCCATATCACGACGTGGAAGGGTTGTATATTATTATTCAATAAAAACCAGAAAATTTATATATATTTTATGCGTATTTAAGGAAAAGAGATCCAATGAAAGGAATTTTCTTCTGAACCTTACTCGTTTCATGTTAGAAAATAAAGAGCTGCTATTTGCTAACTGTGTCACCATTTGGTCACCATCATGCCTCCAATCCTACCGCTATTAAATGTAATGGTGACATTTATGTCACCATTTTGTCACCAAATTTGGTGACATTTTGGAGACATTCTGCGGCGTAGTGGACATTCTCAAAGCTACTGGGATCGCTGTATCAATAAAGAATCAGGTCTTAAATAAAAAACCTGCGTCTCATTCAACTTTACATTTGTTTTAAATAAAACAGGAACTTTGTTCCCCTAAAAAAAAAAAAAAAAAAAAACTTTACATTTGTCTCTTGAAAAGTGTCTCGTAATAATTTTTGCAATCGTCTAATGGAATTTTGCAACTGTCTCAGATATTTTTTGTAACTGTCTAAAAATTTTTGTAATCGTCTCATTTTAGGTTAAAATCCTGTATATCATCATATTTTTTTAAATATTTGGATGATAAACAGACAATTATTTTTATAATTTTTGAAACATTTCTTAGAGTATACATTAGCAAATAAATAAAATGAATTAAATCGTACGCTTTATTTATATAATAAAATATTGTTCAATCATTGCATTACCAGAAAGTACTCACCATATTCTACGCAATATGCACTTGGACTTACCTCCATCAAAATTTTAGGTGAGTACGAACTTGAAGCTCTTTGCTGATAATTTTCTACTAATTTAATATTGGTAAATATCCGTGCTTATTGGGTGATTGTGTTTCCAAAAAGCTCTGCGTATCACCAGAGTCGTTTCTGGTAATGAAGTCTCAAGCAACACGTATACTAATACAGTACATCCTTTTCTTTCATTTAGCCTGTTTAGTGTATTAATAATGCTGCTATCATTATCCTCATCTACATCTTGTCATAATTAGTCTAGGATAATCTTTGAGCACTGTTTTCATAATGATATCCAATAGATCTTTCTTTCTTCTTGCAGAGCGATAAGCACTATAGTGTTAACAAGTAAACGCTACATTTTTTTTTTCGTGCTCGTTTTAGTAAGAAAAGGTATGTCATAAATGAGGCCATTTCGGTCAAGGCTTTCATCAATTCGTCTTTATTGGTGATTTTTTTTGCTCACGAAAAACCCATTTGCAGCACCATCTAAAAAAGTCTCTGTGTATCCTGCATATAATGCTGTAGAAGACATCGTTTCCCTCTTCGTATTCAAGATTTTCCAAATGAAATCTACAAGATCACTCACTGAGGTTTCATCCAAATTACTGTTCAATTGCGATTGATCTAATTCGAAATAGTCTTTAGTGAAGCCAACGGTGAACATGGTATAACAAAGATTTGGAAGAGGGAATGGGAAAAGATAATAGTGCGTCAGAATTTGAATAATGCGCCAGAAAATAGGATGGCGTCATTCAATAATTTCCAATAGTGCGCATCGATATTTTGTGTACCTCTGCCCTTTCTTTTTATTTGGCGATAAACTTTTCGTGGTTCTCAACATACTATTTACCGTCAAGAAACCAACTTGAGGGTTTTAACAAGTTGAAAAGTGTTACAGAATTAGTGGCTACAGATCATTCACTGGCTGACACCGTAGACGGTGCAATTATTGTACTAAACACTGTTTTTGAAAGTCTTATGGGCTTGGCTTCACATAGATGCCTTTTGGTCCTTACCCAGGAATAATAATAATAATAAAAAAACCACTTAATACTTTAGTCAAGAGGCAGATAAATCATTTCTTGGAAATCTCGCGATATATATATATATATTTTATTCTCTAATCTAATGGCATTTTGCAAGTCTGGCTATCATGCTGAAAACATGAATAACAATAAAAACTTAAAAAAAAAAACGATTTTCGATATTTTTAAAGATCGTGGGTAAAGGATAAATAAAGTTGGTCGTGAATTAGCAATGATATAGGCCATATTGTAAAAAAAAAAAAAAATTCCTTTTGTGTACTTTTCAGGGCCAAAAAGATTGCGAAGAGTGCTGATTATGAATTATGTTTTTTAAGAAAGAAATTATGTTAATTTTATTAATTTAAGTAATTACATTGTGTAGGTGCCTTAGAGTTCTTCTTCTGTTACAGTATATCCTGTATTGGGGTCTTCGATTTCTCTGTCATTGGCGAAAAGCTCAACCTCTTCCCAATTTAGATACATTTCTTGTTTAATCGGTCTTCCTTCTTCATTGTCAACAAATATAGTCGAATTGCTAATAATTTGTTGGATCAGAGTTCCTATTTGTGTCAACTGGCAGAATATATCAATTGTGTAGCCTATCAAATATGCACCAATTGCCCAAATGATGATCAACAGTATAGCCCAAATAATTGCCAAAATAGTCCAGGTAGCCCTTGTATAGGGGTACATGACATGACCGATGATAGGATAGACATTGAGATCCGAACAGAGAGGATTAGTGAACAAAGCATCAGCCAACTTGGTACCATTTTGATATTGTCCGTGGATTACATCTTTAATCAGTCCCGAGGTACCATAAAGACCAGTATTACTTCTCATAGCATTAGCTAAAGCATCGGCAACCACATTATTATTCGTATCAGCTGCTGTGGTGTCGTATTTGCTGCATTGTAAGACGCTTCCGGAGAAACATGTGTAATTTGTATATTTTGCAGAGATATAGAAGCCAGCCTTATAGTATTCTGGAGGGTTAGAGACAATGATGATTGCTTCGCGATCCTGAGGGGAAGAGTACCGTAAAATATACAAGTCAATGGATCTATTTAGGCTTATGTTGTTTGTTGTGATGCTTGGTAAAGTCTGAAGATATCGCATTTGTTCGGTCAAATTGGTGATAGGATAACCATCGACGAGTATAACAAATGTATTGCTACCATTTTGACTCGCAGTTAGGGCGGTGGATGTGTTGTTTGTACCTTGTTGTATTCCGCTTTGAGCTGAGTTTGCACTGTTGCTGCTTTCTTGAATGGGAGTTGCTGTAGGAAATGCAGCTGTATTTGCATCCGTCGTTTGCTGAAATACAGTAATTGATGTAGGGCTATTTGTTGATTGTCCTTCTGAAGATAAAGGAGCTGGGACATCTGTGCTATAACTGGAATCTTTAGTTGCCAAAGTAGTAACTGCACCATACATTTCAGTGATTGAATTTCGTGTACTTGAAGAGCTATCATCATCAAAATCATCATCATTGCAAGGTCGATGGTGTCGTTTTACGATAACACTTTGATTTGACGCTTGAACTGATATATTTGATACAGGAGTAAAATCTGCAGATAGCAAAGAAACTCCAAAATTCGACAGTGCTGACTTATCAAAAAAATCCAATATAGAGGAGGCATCAGATAAAGAGTTCGTAATTAATCCTTTTGAAAAAGCGGTTGACGCCACATCATATTGCTTTTGGGTTGTGTGTTGGCATTGGGCAGCATCCATGTTACTGCTGCTTGTTCGAAGAGGATAAAATACTGTTGTGGATGATTGGAATTCTGCTTGTAGTAAATTGCCTATCAAAAATGCAACAGGCAGAATAGATGCGATAATAAGGTATCTAAATCCTGCTCGACAGCGCAGACCACTAATAATGGCTTCCACTCCGCCAGTAGAACGGAACTTGATTACTGAATCAGGATATATTCCATTTGTAAATACTTTTATCAAGGCCACTACCAATGATCTTGTCGCTAAAAAGGCTGCTAATCCTTCAAAAAGACCCTTCAGTACACTTGCTGGATATGTTCGGTAATGTGGCAAAGGTGTATCGCCAGGAAGAGGAATCAGCCACCATGCTTGACCAAGAAAGATAGAGATTACAGTAAGCAGCCATAAAAGATGGAGTCTATAATATAGGTGGAACTCGTACACTGGTTTAAAAGATTCATGTGCCTCACCGGAATCACGTTCTTTGGCGGGATTTGACATATCAATAGATAAAAGAAAAGATGAACAAAAAGAAAGTAATATACCAAGTTTTTATATATTACTTGGGGTGTATTCCTTATTCCCTTTTTTGTCGCATTTCCCTAAGGAGTCTGGAGTTTTAGTTTAAATATTGATGCATGCAAAAAAAATATCCGTTTTTTGAAAGTTACACAGTTGCCATAATAAAACAATGTCTTTTGTCATCAAGGTTACATTTGAGTAACCAGTGATTTAGTAGTTTTTCATGTAATGGCTTAGTACAAACTTTTTTTTTCTGCAATTTGTGGCGTTTTCTATTTTCATTTTATTTACGCTCGTTCTGTTTGATGTTTTTTTTTTTTTTTTTTTTTTTTTAGAAGAAAGGCAATCTAGAATATATCATATGATAAATTGTCGAATTCTAGTTTCAGAAAAAGCGTTCGATATGTGCTAATTTTAACACGCACAAAAAAACTGATACGTACTGCTAACGATTATAAAATTTTTGGCTTCCGGCATTTGTTCACTTGCATGACCCTTTTGGAGTCCGAAGCAATTGCATAAACCCCCCGAAAAAAAATGAAATGAAATAACAACATAAAAGGGCAGTAGAAAATAGGCAGATATTTAAATGTGTACATGTTCTTTATTATGTGAGCTAATAGAGCTATAGTTTTCAATAAACAGGTGCGTAACGACCACATCCAAAAAAAAAAGCTTTAAAATTAGATGTTTTAAGGTTCATTCCTAAACAGTATATCATTTTGTGATTATCTAGGTTCCCAAATAACCATCAAGTAACTGTAAAGCAGAAAGTTTAAAGTTGTAACCCTTTGAAAATCACTGTTTGATTTGCATATGGAGATGAAAAGAAAGATAGTATACGCCATACCTTTTAAGGCACTTCCTCTGTAGTAAACCCCTTAAGTTTTTTATACCATGCTTTAAACATTTTAGTAATAATTGCTGATACAAATATTGGCTAAATTGTTGGACAATTCTTTTCCTAAAAATGTAACAAAGTGAAAATACAGTGAACTGTCAATTTTGTGCTAATTGATTTTGCAATACTTTCTTCAGACTCTACTCGTTTACTAAGTCCATTTTGTTTTAATCAAAAAGAATATGAGTTAAATATGCATCTTGCTTCTTCTCAGTAAGTTCTGCTGAAATTTTGTTACAGTGAGGACACAATTTTTAAATTTGTTTATAATAAAGAATAACAACCAATTGTAAAAGAGTTTATTTTTAAGATAAGGAAGGTATTTATGGATAATTGACTGCTTAAAATATTGGATTTTACCATTATAATTGTTAGACTTTTAAATTCGAAAATTAATTTTACTAATATAGACCATTGCTACACTGATTTTATAAATATGACATTTTTTTTAAAAAGTCCAAGTCGATTATAATTTCGAAGTCGACTCAGTCAACAACCTCTTTAATGTCACTAATTTCGATTTTGTGGTTACGTTTCACTTTGGTCTAAGATACCATTAAATCTAATCTAGTTCTACCTGTAAACTACACAAAAATTATTGTATTACTTCTAACAGAGAAAAAAAAATAAGAAAGTTTTTTTTTTTTTTTTTTTAGAATTTACCGCCTTAATAACTGTATTATCATTTCCCTTTAATATTTTATTATCTTTTTGTTGCTAGAATAATACTTTTATAAAATCTTTTGAACATACACTACGGTAAGCGTCTGACCAATTGTTTTTTATATTAAATTCCTGCTCGTGACATATTGACTTTCTCCATTATCAACTATTTTCGCGCGACTGTATTGCTTAAATCAAAGACACATAGAGGTTCAGCATCTTCTCAGTCTAGGCTCTTTTTCTAAGACATCTGAAAATATAATTAGCGTGTAGTTTTACGAGGAGAAGATTGATCACCCTGCAGAGCATCGAATTATTTTCAACAGCTAAAAACTTTATTTTGATTGATAAACAAGAAAAAGCACCATCTAAAGCATCAATAATTGGTTTGAGTCATTTAAACAAGAAAAGGATGCTGTTAATTTTGTTATAAAAATGCCATTTTTTTTTATATAGATGTTTGATTAGAAGGTGGTGCTAGGATTTGATAGACATGTATTTCAAAAAGCGACTGTGGATAAAATGACATGCCTCATCCTGGGTTCGTGTTTTTAGAACCAAATAAAAGTTAAAAAATCACAGATCTATTATTTGAAAGAGACTTTTTGGTTAAAAGAATATCTAATTGGACAAGCCGGTTTTCGCAATTTTACGTAAAGGCAAATTGTCAATAAAGAAAGAGATTCGTGGAGATGAAAATATAATGATTGTATCACGTGGAATTTTATGTTTGTTTTTCTTTTTAAATTGTGTCCCTTTCAAATCCATACCCCTCTCCCTTATTTTCTTTCACAGAACCCATTTTTCGCGTTATATAAGCTCCAAAAACTCGTTACTGTCAGCTCTTTACAACTAACTTTTTTTTTTTTTTTTTTTTCTAAAACTCAAGAAATGGATTACATTTACTTCGCGATCGTTGATGATCTTTTTGCTCGATTCTTCTTGGACACCCTGTATCTTTGGTATGAAACAACAAGAATGAGCATCAATACTGTTATACCTGATTCTGAACCTGGGACAACAATCAACATTTTACGCTCCTTTCTTATTAATGGCCGTCCTAATTTGTCTGGTTGTGCTAATGCATTTATGAAGTAAGATCATCCTTAACATCTAATAGGCAGGAAAATAACCTTTTTTTTTTTAAGGTTTCCCTACTTTATCAATTTCTTAGAAAATAAAGATTACATTGACAAATCAAAATTTGCTGCTCATTTGAAGAAATACGTTTCTATGTAAGCCATATATTATC
The DNA here is from genome assembly GCA_000697035.1 of Rhizopus stolonifer B9770. NCBI lineage: Eukaryota > Fungi > Mucoromycota > Mucoromycetes > Mucorales > Rhizopodaceae > Rhizopus > Rhizopus stolonifer. The sequence continues at coordinate 9,098 of JNDS01005009.1, forward strand.
TTTATGGCAACTAACATCTTATTTAAGGTTTATGCCTGACGCAGGATTTGAAATTTCCTCCACCTCCCGTTATACCGGTAGAGCTGAAGCATGTATTACATCTACAAAAGTTTGGAAAAAAGGCGAATACATCAAAAATTGCACAGGTACTGTTTGTAGAATCTCCGAAGACATTGACAAAAGGCTCAGGACAGAAAACATGGATTTTAGCGTCATGATGTCTGAAAGAAAGAGGAACGCATATCTGTTTTTGGGACCTGCTCGTTTTATAAACGTGAGTACTGAAAAGGATAGACAAAGAAGTGCCACTAATATATTTTTCACAGCATGATTGCGACCCAAACTGTGTCTTTGTACAACAAGCATCCAATGTCACATTCAGAGCCTTAAAAGTCATCAAGTTAGGAGATGAGCTGACTGTCAGCTATGGTGATCATTACTTTGGTATTGATAATTGTGAATGTCGTTGCCTCACTTGTGAAAAGTAAAATATTTTAGTTGTGTAGAGTTTTTTTTTTTTTTTTTTTTTTTTTTTTTTTTTTTTTTTTGGCTAACACGTAATTGAATAGGAATGAAAGAGGCTTTTATTTAAAAAAAGTAGAAGAGAAATTAGAAGAAGCATCCACTTTAAGTCGTAGACTTCGAAAAAGAAAGGATATTCAGTATGCAGGTAAAAGAAAGGAGAAAAAGTACTTTGTTTTTTTTCCCCCTTACCAACGTGATTTGTAGAAATAAATCCCAAAAGAAAAAACTCTACTACCTGCGCTTCCGTTGGCTCTGATGCGCATGATGTCTCTGCGACCTCTAATGTGTCTGATGTATGTGCCCCTTCCAGCATCAAGACCATCATGTCTATAGCAAACATCTGTAATTTAAGCAACGTCACGCCAAAGCTTTCTGCCTTTGGGTTCAAAGAAGCTTTTGAACCCACTGTGCAGCTATACCCTGAAGATACCAGTGTATCCATCCAAGAGACTCCAGCTCCTCTCAAATGCTGTCTTTGGGCGAGCGCATATACCAAATCCACTGATGACGACAAGTGTGTTCGATGTTTCAGACATTTCAAAATTTTTAACTTGGTTTGGCCTCAAAGAAAACATTAGCAAAAATAAAAATAAAAAAAATGAAAAATTACCCCTTCGCTCCTCTTTTGCCTTTTGTGTCTTTGGGCAAGGAAAATGGAAAGAAATCCCCCCCCCACTCCTAACGTCTTAAGATTAATCAATGTTTTTAATACATTGAAAAAGTTGTATTTTTTTTTAAAAAAAAAAGAGAATAGTTAAATGTCACCCCTAAATTTCCTTTTTTGTACTTTTTGTCACCTCCCTCATTTTTTTTCACTGGTTTTTGAATAGATTTTTTTAAAAAAAAATTGGGACCGCCAAAACCGGTGAAAAAAAAATGAGGGAGGTGACGAAAAGTACACAAAAGGAAATTTAGGGGGTGACATTTAATGGCTCTCTTTCAAAATGATATGACTGTCAAAGGGTCATTTTACGGCTTTCAAGAGTTTGTTAAGCGGTGATTTAAAATTATCAGATAAATAGTGACCGATAACAAAATCCGTGCGTCAGTTAGCAATACGGCGATCTCCACCGAAAACAATACATAAGATTTGGAAAAAGCTCTTTTTTTTCCCTCTAAGCTTTGGAAAAATAATAGTTAATCTAGATACTATTTTAAAAAACTTGTACTTACGTCTTTGGGGGGTTTTTTTTTTTAAAAAAAAGAACTAAATACAATTTCATTTTGTAGCTATTTAGTCGTTTTTTTTTTTGGGGTGGCCATACTTGTGATACTAATGCTGGATACATTATTAAAATAGTCTCTTATTGGTTGTAAAAGCGGGAGGGGGGCACTCTGTCGGAGGAACACAAAGATCATGTAAAGCATAATCTAGGTTTAATGAGACCTGTATAATTTTTCCCTTTCTAGTAATAATTAAAGAGAGATAAGCATATAATATATCTCCTATCATATAGCTAGCTTATAGCTAAAGAAATATAGCCGTTTTTCTTAAGTTTATTTTATGGTTAAATATAACACTACAGTAGAAGCCTTGCGATATCTCTATTACAGATGTATTTGCTTGAGTGGAGGCCTAACCCTCCAAGCTACCATGTAGAACAATCTAGCTACTGTAACGATACTTCAAATGTGTTTCGTGCAACGTTTTACGCTGTTCATCTTTTTTCCGAGTTCTGTGCAAGATCCATTTCTTTTTGCCAATCTGACATGGTAGATAACAAAAGTATATCTAATTATGCGTATTAGTCGTATTTTCTCACATGTTGTCTTTGATAATATGTTTAGTAATCGAACGGAATTATTTTTATCTAGTATAAATACTCTTTTTTTTTTCTGGCTTGATACAATAACACATTGCTTCTTACTAAAATATTACGTTCTGCACAATGTCTGCCATAAAAGAAATGTCGAATACTACTGCTGCTTATGCTTCTCAAGAATCCCATCCCTTAGATCAACTTAAAAGCGAGGAAATTCTTCAAGTCTCTGCCATTATTCGTCAAGCCAAGCCTGAAATTGATCTCATATTCAACTCAATTACTCTGAAGGAACCTGCCAAGAATGTCATGCTTTCCTATCTCGGTTGGGATACCACAAAACCGCGTTCTACCAGCGTTGAACGTGAGGCATTTGTTATCATCTTGGACAAGAAGACTGTAGAATGCTTTGAAGCTGTTGTTTCTTTAACCCAAAGCAAGCTCAAGTCGTGGAAGTTTGTCCCTGATGTTCAGCCTGGTATGAATATAAACAACGCGATCGAGGTCGAAAGGCTCGTCTTGGAGAACGATCAAATCCGTGAAGAGTGTCTCGAGCTTGGTATTACCGATATGTCTTGTGTTTTTGCTGATGCATGGCCTATTGCTCGTCACATTGACTATCCCGACCGTAAAAAGAGACTTATGCAAGCCTTTATGTATATGCGTACCTGTGAAAATGACAACCAATATGCCCATCCTTTAGACTTTGTCCCAGTTATAGGTATTTTTTTTAACTCAAACAGAATTTAGAACAATGTTCTCATTTTGCTTTTTATATAGATATTGGCAAGATGGAAATTATAGCCATTGAGCATATTAAGCCAAGAAACTCCAAATTTGATCGACCTACGATTCCTCAAGAAAATCACAATTTTTTGCCTGAATTCATTGGAGAAGAAAACTTTCGTAAAGATGTGAAGCCTATAATTGTACAACAACCTCAAGGTGTCTCTTTTACTGTCAGTGGCAACGAAATTGATTGGCAAAAATGGAACATGCGCATCTCTATGAATTACCGTGAAGGACTTGTAATCCACAATGTTAGCTATCAAGATGGTCAGGAGAAGCGTCCTCTCTTTTATCGTATTTCTCTTTCTGAAATGCTTGTTCCTTACGCCGATCCCCAATCTCCTCACTATCGTAAGCAGGCCTTTGATGTTGGTGAATGTGGTCTTGGTATTTGTACAAACTCTCTTAGTCTTGGTTGTGATTGCCTTGGTTCTATATACTATTTCGATGCTACCTTTAGCGATCATAAGGGTAGACCTTTCAATGTTCCCAATGCTGTCTGTCTTCACGAAGAAGATTATGGTCTTTTGTTTAAGCATACCGATTTCAGAACCGGAAGAGCGCACACGGTTCGTTCTCGTCGCCTGGTAATCTCCCAAATCGTAACAGGTAAAGTATTTTCTAAGTTTTGGAAAATTATTTTCTAAATTTAATTTTTTTAGTTGCCAACTATGATTATGGTCTTTACTACTACTTTTATCAAGATGGCACATTTGAGTACGAAGTAAAGGCTACTGGCGAGCTCAATACACATGTTTTGGCCAAAGATGAAACACCCGAAGGCTACGGTGTCGTAGTTGCACCTCAAATCAATGCTCAACATCATCAACATTTCTTCACAATGCGCATTGACCCCATGATTGATGGTGTCAAAAACTCAGTGGCTAGTGTTGATGTTGAACCTGTTCCTTACCCCACCGGTCACCCCAACAATGTCTATGGCAATGCCTTCAAGCCCAAAACAACCATTTTGCGTGATACAATCGAGGGCCAACAAAGTGTCAACTACGACTCGGGCCGCTTTTGGAAAATTCTCAATGAAAATCGCCTTCACCCTTACACCAATGAGCCCGTAGGTTGGAAAGTTGTTTCAAAAAGCACTGCACGTTTGTTTGCTCAAGACGATTCTGTTGCTGCTGAACGCGCTGGTTTTGCAAAGAGAGCACTTTATGTTACGCCTTACAATGAAGACCAATTCTTTGCTGGCGGGTTTTACGCAAATATGTCTTCTGGAGAAGATACTGTGGAACATTGGGCCAAAGCAGGAGATCATATTGCCAACAAGGATATTGTTCTTTGGTTTACATTTGGTCTCACACATTTACCTCGCGTAGAAGATTTCCCTATCATGCCAGTTGAAATGTGTGGCTTCTCCATGAAACCTTGTAACTTTTTTATGGCTAATCCTGGATTAGATGTACCACCCACGAACAAGAATATCAATTACTCTGTAAATGCAAAGGAAGGAGTTTCAGACAAAAGTTGTTGTGCGAGCAAAATTTGATCATGTTGTATTTCTGATTTATTAAAATAAAGCTAATGTTATATCACAAACTAAAGTCCTCTTCTTCAAACATTACATTTAAACATTTCTTTTTGGGCTTTTTCTTGCCTTTCCGGCAACTTCCACTTCACAGATGCCCCCTCCCCTTTTTTAACTAAGTATGATCATATTTATTTTAATAAAGACATCATCTAGTTTTATTCAGACACTGCCAGATATCTGCTTTTTTTTTTTTTTTTTTTTTTTAGTATAGTCTTGAAAACTTACTTAGTTGCACTTGATATCTTTAAATATTTAATTTTTATTTTTGGAATTGGCCAATTCATTGAAACAATTTGTTCAATAACCTTTACACTTCACATAAAGTAACCTCTTATTCTCAAGTTTTTATTTTCTTTGCTGATTTCCATATGAATATTCAACGCTATCGTTTTATGTGACCAAATTCATCTATTGTATTTCGAGACTTATCCTTGACCCGACGCTTATCGCTAGCTTCCTACCCAACTATTTTATTAGCCTAATAACCTTATTTGTGTCATTGATTTCGGATGGCTCAAATGCGCCGACTTAAACAATAAATAATCAAAAGAAACTGATTGATTGCGATCCCTTATCTTTGTACGGAAAATAGTAAACACTTCTGGTTTCAATATTTAATTAGTTGTTTATGTTATAAATAATTATAAAAACTTATTGCTCTATTTTATTTTTTAACAAAATCTGATGGTTGTTCTCTCTTCTTTTGGTATGCTATAGACAATAGAATTAAGGAGAGAAGCATATGAACGAGATAAACATGTTCTCTTTTTTATGAGCCAATCAAATGCCATTTACGCGTTTGTCAGCATATCAAACTAAAGCACAGAATATGTTTAAATCTTTTGAATAATTCTCTAAATTTGTTGTTTCCTTTTATATATAATTGTAACATTAACAATAATTGACCCACAAAGATGTCTGATAATTATTATATTTTTCTTTTATTCCCTGTTCGTAAGAAGTTTTTTTTTTTTTTTTTTTGTTAGTGACACATCTCGTTTTGTAAAACAGAAAAATAAGTTGTGTACTCCAAAGTATTCGTGCGAAAAAGAGTAGTATAGATTCGTGGTACCTTCAAAACCGTTATCTAGTTAATAAAGATATGATAGCAAAAAACACTTGATTCAATTATTATGTCAATTCACATCTATATAATTTGTTGATTAGTTTTTCTTCATCATATACATTAGTGTACCTTCCCCTCTTACTTGATTAAATTGATATGTCTATAGAAAGCTCTTCTACAGTAATAATTATATGATTTTAAAACGAAATCGTGTTTTATGATGCAAAATTTCGAATCTGATGTGCTTTTTTTTTTTTTTTTTTTTTTTTTTTTTTTTTTTTTTTTTGCAGATATCTTTTAACGAAAAAAAAGATGATGTTTTAGACATTCAACATATAGAATCCAATAATTTGGACGCAGATGCTCAGAGACTACATGATTTAGGATATAAACAAGAGTTTAAGCGGGAGATTAGTTTGTTTGTACAAGCAGGTTTTGGTTTTTCAGCAATGGCCGTTCTTCCTAATTGGTATTGAATCGTTATCTACCTCAAAAAATTCGTAGCTAAAAAAAGTATATTAGGATGGTTGGATTTGCTACAAGTCTTAGTTCTGGAGGCCCTTCATCTTTGTTTTGGGGATGGCTTGTCGTATCACCATTTGTTATGTGTATAGCACTCTCTATAGCTGAAATTGTTTCTGCATTTCCTTTGGCTGGTGGCATGTATTCTTGGTCATTGTTATTGAGTAACAAAAAATGGGGACCATGTAAAAAAAAATCTTATATAGAAGCAAATTGTAATTAATATTTAAATAGTTATGTCATGGATCAGTGGATATACATATCTGATAGCTGCAGTGACTGTAGTTGCCACTCTTGCATGGACAAGTGGTCAATTCATAATTGCTATTTCAAATACATTGAACATAGTACAAATCAACTCGCAAGGTGCCAATGTTGGAGTCTATGTTGCCTTGATCATTATGGGAACTATCTATAACCTTTTAGGAGTAAAATTCAGTGGTTACTTGAACAAATTCATGGGTAATTTGTATATAATTACTACATATATAATATATCTTTAATCATTAATTTAGTCGTCTGGGTTTTTATTGGCAGCTTAATTATCATCATTGCTGTTCCAGCGTTAGCTCCTAGCCATAACACTGCCAAATGGGTCTTTACCGAATTCAAAAATAACACTGGTTACAAAAACAATGGTGTAGTATTTCTTCTTGGTCTTTTGCAGGCAGCTTGGTCTTTGGTTGGTTATGAATGTGGAGCACAAATCGTTGAAGGAACAAAAAACGCAGCTGTTACGGCCCCTCGTGGGATCATTATATGTGTTGGGTTTGCGATACTTCAAGGATTTGCTCTTATTATTTCGGTACTGTTTTCTATTCAAGATGTGGGCGAACTTCTTTCCTCAGACATGCCAACAGCTACGTTCTTCTTACGAGCCACGAATAATCCCTCTCTTGCTGCGTTTTTCTTGGTCATATTATTGATTGCTCAGATCGGATCTCTTTGTAATGCGATTTTAACGAATGCTCTCATTGCTTGGGCAATGGCTCGAGATGGATGTCTTCCATTTTCTGGATTTCTTTATAAGTTATCAGGAAAAAACAAGATTGCCACCAACTGTCTTCTTTCACAGGCGATCGTTTGTGTACTCCTCATTTTACCGGTAACAATAAAGTGTATTTATATGTGTGTGTCTCTAAATCTTTCAACTTAGTCACTAGCATCTACCGTCTATTGGGAAGCAATCATGAGTACAGCTGTTATCTCAATGAACGTGTCTTATGGTTTACCACTACTTTGTCGACTGATATGGGTCCGTAACAAGATGCCAAAAGGACCTTTCAATTTGGGAAACTTGGGTCTTTCTCTCAATTTTATCAGTATTTTCTGGATAGGTTTTCTCGGCGTTGTGCTTTGTTTCCCTTCGGTTTCTCCTGTTGACCCTGTTACAATGAATTGGGCTTCTTTAATGATAGGTGGCGTAATGTTGTTTTCAATCTTTTTCTGGTTAACTTCTGGTCGTCATAAGTATGGTGCACAGTTCAAATAATAAACGCACATTACAGTGACTTCAAAAATTGTTTCAGTGTTTTTCATTTTTTTAGTTTTATCAACATAGCTTTTAATATATCCTTGCTATGTTATCACTTTGCGCACAAAAAATAAAGCTTAGGTTCTTTTTTTTGATAAAATCGGCTCCTTTCATTAGTCCAGAGCTTTTAATTTTACTAGTATAAAAATGCTATTTAGTGTCATTGGCACACTGAAGTACTTTTTTTAAAAAAAAAAACCTATTTTTTATGTGTAAGTTTGTAAAACTTTTTTTTTTTAAAAAAAAAGTTATTTGTTTGTTCCAAATATTGTTTGTTGCACATATTGAAAAATTGGGGGCATTTAGCTACATTATTTATTTGGGGAGACGTTTGTGTTTTTTCCTTTCTTCTTTATAAGAAAAACTTTTTAAAAAATGACCCATGCTATTTCTCAAGATATTCAAAATGATCTCCGTGCTCTTTTAGTCAGTGGTGCAACGTACGAAGAGATTACTGCCCGTTTGGGCGTATCAAAAGCAACAATCCATCGCCATTGCAAGTCCTGGAAAATTGCAAGACCAGATCATGAGGCTGGTAGACCTACCGTGTTGACTGATGCGAGCAAGTCCTTGATGAAGAGAATGGTTCTTAGTGGGGAATTGAATTCTGGTGTCGAAGTTCAGCCGCATTTTCAGAGGCTTTATCCTGGGTTGAACGCCCGAAAAAGCTTAGGTTTCAAAGCCCGCCATAAGAGGCATGTCCCTGCTTTGTTCGTTCAACTCAAAAAAGGACGATTGAGATGGGCAAATGCCCATAGATTTTGAACGGTAGAAGACTGGAGAAGAGTTGTGTTTTCGGACGAGTCGGAAATCAACATATGGGACTCAGATGGAGTCGAGTTTTACTGGAATTTGCCAGGTGGGCCATTACAGCCACATCATGTAATTCCAACCGTTAAGTATGGAGAAGGAAGTTTGATGGTCTGTGGTTGTATGACTTCGCGTGATGTTGGCTCCATAGGCGACATATATGGCAAAATGAACGTGGCTGATTATATCAACATACTGAAAACGAAGCTTGAAAAATCACTAAATCGCCGCGGTATTGACGAAAACAATTTCATCTTTCAGCAGGACAATGATCCCAAACACACAGCAAAGTCCACAAAGGCATATTTAGCAGAAGAAAAACGATATACGGTGTTTCCTTGACCTTCGCAATCGCCCGACCTCAATCCAGTTGAGCATTTATGGAGACATTTGAAGATCAAGTTAGCTCAATATGATAGAAGGGCAACAAGTGTATATGAGCTGTGGGAAAGAGTGAAAGTAGAGTGGGAGACGTTCGACGAAGATATATTTTGTAAATATATTGATAGTATGCCAGCGAGAGTGGAGGCTGTAATAAATGCAAACGGTGAAAACACCAGATATTAATATTTTTTACATCAGTTTAAAAATTGTTTCAGTGCACCAAGGGTTTTGAACAAATTCTTTTAAGTGATGAATCTCTAATAACCAAACTAAAAGTTTTACATATGACAGAAAAGGAACAAAATAATAATATTTGAAGAAGAAATATGTATTGCAGATATTGGTTTGTCCAACCTTAAAAGCGCGGTGTTTTTCAAAAAACTGAAGCAATTTTTGAAGTCACTGTATATATTTGTACAGGATTTTACCCTAAAAGGAGACAGTTAATAAATTTAAATTGGACACTTTGAATGTATGACATAAGAAGATTGCCAAAATAATTTTAGACAAGTGGGAAAAAAAGTTAGGTTATTCTAATTCTTTTGTATAGACAATGTGCGCTTTGTTTTTTTGGTGTTTAATTCACTTGCTGTGTACACTTGCAGCAAGTGTTTGTTGAAGTAGAAATGACTTTTATCATAGTAAGAGATTTTAATGTATCAGTCACACTGATAAAATCATATTTACAACAATTGAACAACAATTGTCAAACCCTCTTTTCTTTCATTATGAAACCTCCTTTAAATACAACAACAGTTAAAAGTTCAGTTACTGGTGTTGGATGGAAGCCCCGGTACACTCCAAAACTCAAGGCTCTTGTAGCTAACGTGCACTTACTAGTGACACACACTTTCGCGTTTTTAAAGTACATTTTCATTCAAGAATTGGAAGAAGACTGAAGTTTTACTTTGGAGGCTTTTGCAAATATCGATTTTTTTTTTACAGACAAGTCTTTTTATGACTTATAAAGAGCTATAAACCTACTAAAACAAAACGTACAACGGAATTAAGCACTTACAAGGACCTTATAAACAAACATCGCGATACCTATTCTCAAATATGCTCGTACACCCCAATAGAAATGAAATATGCTCAGCAAATAGCCAATTATGAAGTAGTGAAAATCAATACTGCATACTTGAATGGTGTTTCGCTTCAATTTGGGAAAAAGCTACGTATGTTCTTGAATCTTATTTTGAACAAGACCAACAGAATTCAAGCCTTGAAGAGTAAAATGAAAGATATGGGTCATTCTAAAGAAGACATTTCTGCGGCAGTCAAGACAATAAATAAGCAATGCACTGAAGTAAAGTTAAGTATATCCTCAAGAGATATAAACAAATTGCCAAAAGAATTTCTCAGCTCCTCAGAAATTGGTACTATTCAAGAATTCTTTAATTGTTACTCTGCGGACTACAAGTTTGGCAAAAGCTCTATTTACTATGACTGCGAGGCTAATCCGGTTGAACATCTAAGAGCGTTCTATTATCTTGCGAATCATTGCGAGTCTAAATATAGCAAGCCCTTTAACTGCTTCCCTTTGCGAAGGACGTTTGTACCATGCTATATGACTGTAGATACGTATATCTTGAATACTCAAATTTTGGGAAACTCTGTCATCAGTCATCTAGGAAAAGACATCATCTGGGGAAGCGTGCTGAATATGCAATCCAAAGGTATCATATGAATTCATAGGATGCTTTTAATGTACTAAATATACAATCTGAAAGTATGAGACCACAAGGAGAAAGTCGGCAATTGATGTTTAGAGGCACTATTTATACAGATGGTGTGGGGATATCTATTTTGAAGCAAAACCATGATAGCAAGAAGAAACGCAGTGGTGGCAAACAGAAAAAAGTAGATATAGATGATGACGTTCCATATGTACACACTCTATCCAAGAAGCAACTATTAGCTAATACTGGAAAATGTATTCTCGTTGATCCTGGACACCGTGACATGTTACATTGTATGCATGAAAGTAGTGCCATTCAAAAGAAGAGTTTATACCGCTACACGAGCAATCAAAGAAACGTAGAAACGAAGACAAGAAAATTTAGGAAGCTCCGTGAAAACAGTAAACCAGCGGCAGTTACTGCTGCAGAAGCTTCTCTTGGAAGATTCTGTTCATCGACTGTTGTACCACAAAAATTCGTCGACTACCTTCACCAACACGCTGAAGTCACTGGAGTTTTAGGCGACTATTATGCAAATCAAGATTTACCAAAAGAAGAACGGCCTGATGGCGTGTTGCCATTTAGAAAATGAAACTTTCTTCGTTTATTAACCGTCAACAATCGGACAAACGTCTTTGTCGCAGTATTCGAGGCAGGTTTGGGGATGATACCACAATTGTTATTGGTAACTGGTCGGCGGGGAATATCAAATATCATGAGCCTATTAGAGGAGTGGGAATAAGAAAGATGTTCAAAAAAGAAGTTTTTAAGCTGTATCTTTTGGACGAATATAAAACATCAAGTGTGTGCCCATTGTGCAAAGGTCAGCTTGAAAAGTTTAAAGAAGTAAATAATCCAAGACCATTCCGAAGAAATACAAGGCCGAAAGTGACCTGTCACGGCCTGTTAAGGTTATATAACTTTATATATACATCCACAGCTATTTAATAACGCTCTCTGTCCAGGTGCACAAACCAGCAATGCTTGAAGGATGCTGACACTCCTCGTCTGTGGAACCGAGATCTGGTCGCTACTTTGAACTTTCGCGAAATCCTTTTCGAACTACGTAAAAATGGTACAAGGCCTATGTGCTTTAGAAGACCTTCAACAAATTACGTAAGCAAACAAAAAGGATCTTTCTCTGATGACTATAGTGAAAACAAACGACACAAAGCAAATCCGCTGTAGTTATCGCTGCAGTAATTCATGATGCAGGGTAAGTCTCTGAAAAATGAAACGTATTGTCTTGAATACTTTTTGACATGTGTTTATACAAAAGAATTAGAATAACCTAACTTTTTTTCCCACTTGTCTAAAATTATTTTGGCAATCTTCTTATGTCATACATTCAAAGTGTCCAATTTAAATTTATTAACTGTCTCCTTTTAGGGTAAAATCCTGTATTAAACAAGAAGACACAAATCTAATAAAAGACATAAAAAATAAAAAATGTGGTCAGACAAAGGAGACGAAATTGGTTCAAAAGCTTCTGAACTTATTTACAAGAAGATATATATATATAAACAATGTTTACTGGTCCCTTGATCCTGCTTGGTAATATCCTTCTTTTTGACCAAGGAATGTCTGACCATAATTTCTTCGTTGTTGTTGGTATTGTTGTTGTTCTAGTTGATGCTCCCTCTGTTGTTGTTGTTGACGAGTAGCAAGAGCTAATTGCCGATTAGGTCTCTGAACTTCGGTATCTTCAAGAGCATTAGGAGCGACATAAAGCTGCTTATCAATCACAGGAGGAATGGGTTGTATCTCAGTTCCTAATTCACGTTCTATTTTATACAAGTTGAAGCGATCCTCATAAGTAATCAGGTTGATAGCTAAACCAAAATGGCCAAAACGACCAGAACGACCAATACGATGCAAATAAGTTTCTGCATTCTTAGGGAAATCGAAATTAATGACCACGTTGACAGCTTGGATGTCGATACCACGCGTTAAAAGGTCTATAATTTTTTTTTCAGGCCGAGTTCTCTATTTATACTTCCCCTCGGTGCTTCATTTACCTGAACAAACCAGGTTGCGGCAAACGCCGTTTCTAAAATCATGAAAAACACGATTACGATGACTTTGAAGCATCTTAGCATGAGAGTAAAAACACGAATATCCCAATTCGGTAATTTTCTTAGCTAATAGTTCAACACGATTTGTAGAGTTACAAAAGATAATTGACTGGTTGATTTGAAGCTATAAAAAAAAAAGAAAAAAAGCCTCGTTAATTCAGCTTTTTTCTCTTACTCTCTTTTGACTTCCTACCTTTGAAAACAATGTATTTAAACAATGAACCTTTTGCTTTTCCTCAACATAAGCATAATATTGTGTTACACCACGCAGAGTTAATTCATCCATTAGATTGATTTCATAAGGGTTAGCCAGATGTTTTTCTTTGAAGGTTTTGACAACTATTGGGAAAGTGGCACTGAACAACATGATTTGTCGATTTTTTGGGAAAAAGCTTATAAGTTGGTCGATAACAGGTGTAAACTCTGGTGACAATAATTTGTCTGCTTCATCCATTACAAATGTATTTGCTTGACTGAAATCAGCTACTCCCTTTGAAGCAAGATCTAGTATACGGCCTGGTGTACCAACCACCAAATGAACAGGTTCGCTTAAACGCATAATATCGTCCTTCAAAGTTGTTCCACCTGTGGTCACCATCACTTGAATATTTAAATGCTTACCCAATTTCTTACACACTTGAGCTGTTTGTAATGCTAGTTCACGTGTAGGGACAAGCAGGAGTGCTTGAATCTTTGATACCTTATTATTGATTTTCTCCAGTGTTGGAATAACAAAGGCAGCTGTTTTTCCGGTACCATTTTTAGCTCTAGCTAATATATCACGATTTACCAAAGCAATGGGGATAGCTTCTTCTTGAATGGGTGAGGGTCGCTCAAAACCAGCTTCGAAAATACCCATCAACAATTCCCTTTTTAAAAAGTAATCCTCAAACTCATTTCCTTTTGTAGCTGTCACGTCCTAATTTCATCAGTCTTCTTTAAGCAGAGATGTCTTTATGCATATACATATATATATATATACATATATATATTTACAACATTTATTATACCTCTGTTTGTGGTCGAGTATCTTTCTTGGGAAGTGCGAGATTTTGTTTCCATTTTTCAGTGCCATGGCTGTCCCAAAAGTATTAATCAAACAGGGAATATTTTTTCATATCTAAACAAAACCTTGGTTGTTGATGCATGTTGGTTATAGTTCTATTCATAATTCAATATTTTTTTTTTTTTTTTTTTTTTTTTTTTGTGGAAGGAAGGAAGAGAAAAAAAAGCAGGCTTTGAATTTTTCCATTAGACCGGTCGCCTCCCATATTCGGGAAATCAAAGGTAATGAAATCCCACTGAACTTTTTTTTTTTTTTTACTCGCTCAGAACTTTAATAACCCAAATGTTTGAGACTTTATTGTGTCAATATCACTTTCAAACCATTGTATTCGACAAGCTTGAAATTAAAAAGTTTAGTCGCATTTAAATTTTCAGTTTTGCAAGACATATTTTCCCAAGCTGGGTCTTCCTCGAGAATCCCTTGGAATTAGGAGGATCTGCATAAATCTTTGCCTATCAAAGTATAGTTTTGTAATTTTCTTTCGCTTTTGAATGACACATAACTTTATTTTAAATCAAACGCAACAACCAGAAAAAACAAAAAAACAAAAAAGATTATTATTATGGTTGACGCCAATTTTGGCTTCTCTTTTCATGTAAGATGTCTATATAACTCGATCCTCTAGCTTATAAGGATAATATAAAGACGCAAAGGTAACACTGAATACTTGCTTGAACAAAGATAATCTATCTAGGAATTTTCAGCTCTACGATAAGTAATACTCAATTTCATGAATTCTACATGTGGTATAAATAAACACTGTAGACTATAGTATTTACGATATATATATATATACATGCTGTATTAAAAGAAAAGCAGAAATATTATTTTAACAAAGCGAGCTATTCACTTGATTTAATAATAATAAAAAACACCCTTTTTCTTTTCGTCGATAGAGATATGCTGATTAGTCGATCCATGTACAATATCAAACAAGTGGTGTCACTGCTTTTATTTGAGTGCAGAAACGAAAAAAAACAATGAAATAAGTACAAGCTTTTTTTTTTTTTTTTTTTTTTTTCAACCTTTTTTACCCCAAAAAAAAAAAAAAAAAAATGCAACCAGTGTTGATTTTATTTGCTGCCTTTCTACCCTTTGTTCTTTCTAGACCCTTTGGTAAGAATATGATAGAAATCTCTCATAATATTGTTCCTCGCTCTCCTACTGTTGACATGTCTGCTGATAATGGTTCTATTACTTCGGATGTTCCAATGAATGTTACTGCTAAAGTGATTGTCGAAAATTCTGATAGTTTCTATAGATTTTATTATTCAAAATAGCTCTTTTTTTTTTTTTTTTTTTTTTTTTGTTGCCCAGTTTTTTAAGTTTTAAAAAAAAATCCAAATTGTGAAATAAAAATAATTATCAATAATAAATCATACAAACTATTGGTATAAGGTGTTACTATTTTGACGATAAGAAAAGAAACTCTCATTGTTTGTCAGACTATTGGCTTTTGTACAAAGAAGTTGTATGTACTCATCATTTCTTAACAAATTATTAAGGTTCCTTGACGGGAAAAAGGATTAAAATTTTTAGATGTATTTTTAAAGATCCACATATATGTATGCGTATGTGTGTATATTAATTTTCCTCATTTTTATATTCGAATGATCCATTGAATATATATGTGCATTCTGTCATCATAAGGAAGTATGCTTTAAATTTATTTATTGACCACGTTCTTTTTTATTGTTATTCAGAACCCTTGGTGTCTTACCTAGCGGAGTAGTAACTATAAAATCTCTCTCAGTCCAGGCACCTTCTGGTTTTTTTTTTTTCTTCTACAAATGAACACCATTGTTTCAACCACATATAATCTTTCACCTGTTTCTTTTGAAGAACCTTATGAATTTCCTCGACATATATTACCTGATGTTATGAAAGGTTTTTTTTTATTAAAAAAAAAAAAAAAAAAAAAAAAAAAACTAAAACTTTATTAGATGAAAGCAAAATCCCTTTAGTTTTAATCGCCTGTGGATCTTTTTCACCTGTTACTTATCTTCATCTACGCATGTTTGGTAAGTAAAGGTATTTAGTAAAGATATTAACGCGCAGCCTTAGAAATGGCACAAGATCATTTTAAGGCGAGAAACGAATTTGAATTATTAGCGGGCTATTATTCACCTGTATCTGATTATTACATGAAGGAAGGATTGGCCAGTGCAGAGCATCGGGTCAAAATGTGTCAATTGGCAGTAGAAACAACTTCGGATTGGTTGATGGTAGATCCTTGGGAAGCACGTCAAACGACTTATCAAAGAACGGCGATTGTCTTGGACCATTTTGAAAATGAATTGAATCAGGCAGGAGAGGGAATAAAGACAATATCGGGTAAAAGAAAGAAGATTAGGATTATGCTATTGGCAGGAGGTGATTTGATTGCTTCATTTGGTCATCCTGGCGTTTGGTCAACAGAAGATGTAAGATATTGATATGAGATATATGAGTATTGATGAGTCATTTAGTTACATCATATCGTGGGTAGATACGGCTGTGTTATTATTGAAAGGACAGGGACGGATGTATATGGGTTTTTGTTATCTCATGATATTCTTTACCAACACAGAGTAAATACAAAATAAGAAAGAAATCATCTAATTGTATATACATAGATGAATGTTACTGTGATTAAACAATTGATACACAATGACATTAGTTCCACCAAGATAAGGTAACCATAAAAGATAATGAACTTGATCACTAAAGAAGTATATGTGATTAGATTATTTGTAAAGAGAGGGATGTCTATCAAATATTTACTTCCAAACCCAGTGATTGATTATATTGATCGCCATAAACTCTATGTACCCAAAGAAGAAGATGTATAAAAAAAATTTATTATATTTATTAAACCGTGACTTTCCAAAAGACCACGGATCTCAAGATTCGATAACCCATTGTTCTTGACAAAGGCACCAAACGATCCATGATGGCATAGGCCAAAGGAGACTTCCTTTTCCACATGATCAAAAAGACCAACAATAACAAGAGAGAATCGGCCAAGGCATGCTTTATCAAACCCCATAGACATTTTCTTAGGGTCCATGAATTCTTCTGACATCTCAATCGATCCATTTGTTCTGTAAGGGCTGTGATCTCTGTTTGAAGTCGCTCGAGGCTTTCTTTGGGTGCCAAGGTCATGGCAACCTCGCGATCGTCTGAATCGTAACCCATTGTGATGGGTGTAGGTGGGTATGTGTATGAAAGGGGTGGGGATAATTGTTCGGCTTCAATGCTGTTTAAAAAATGAGGATTGTTTTCAAATTCGGACTGATCATAAGCATCTTCATAGACATCTTTTTTTAATGGTGAGTTTTTTTTTTTTTTTTTTAAAAAAAATGCTAATCAAGTATACCTTCTGATTCTCTATTCATAGATTGTAAATGAACAAGTGCATTTGTAAGGTATTCTGTATATTCATGACGTGGGTATCTGTGTATAAGCTAATAATAATAATAATATTAATAATAAAAGGTGAGTTTACAAGTTTTTTATTTTTATTTTTATTATTATTTTATTGTACATGTACCTCTGTGAGCAATTGTATAAGGGAATTGATATATAATTTTTGTGCTTCAAGCGGACTCATTCCTTTCATTCGGTACCATGCTTTCCTATAAAGATGAATAAAGGAATTCCAAAAAATCATTCAACGAACCATTTGGCATAATCGACTACTTGTCTTGATGAAGGTTTATGTATATTGATATCACCCTGTGTCGCTTGTTTATATAAACCGTAAAATTGTAATTTATCTGCTACCACTGGTTGTAATTCAGTTATATCGGGTGGAATGGTACGAATAATAGACAATGCTTGAGAGAACTTGACTTGAATAACAAATGTTGAAGAAGAGTTTAAATAAGACATTTTTTTTTTATAAAAAAGAAAAAAAGAAAGAAAAGAAAAGAAAAGAAAAGAAAAGAAAAAAAAAAGAAAAAAAGAAAAAAAAGCTGAATAAGATGAATTTCTCTTTAGTTAAAACGTTACACACACTCCAATTTATGCATTTCCAAAGAAAAAAAAAAAGGTTTGATCATTTTTTTTTACCAAGTAAAGTACGTGGGTTTTGTAAAGGGAAAATTCTTTTAGGATTTTTTAAATCCAGTAATAGGATACCTGAGGGTGACATGGCCACTGGTTCTATCTTTTCTGGTTTAGGTTGTTGTTGTGCAGGTCGTTGTAATTTAGCTCTTAGGGCTTCAATAACTTTGTTATGGCTCAATGTTGAAGATTCCTTTTTCTGTTCATTAGATCCTTCAGAATTTGATTCTTTTATGAGTTCCTTTTGTGGATGTATCTGTGAAGAGCGATTCTTTTTAGACAAGGCCTTAACAGAAGGTTTTCGTGTAGATCTTGTACGAGAAAAAGTACGTTTACAAGGGTTTCTTTCAACGATAGGTTCTGGGGAAGGGTTAAGGGTATCAAAGGTTGTATAGGTTGAAATGGGTAAAAGAGAAGGCGAAGGTGGGCCATTGTTTATATAAGGTGAACTTAGATCGTTGTAGGGTAACCAGTCACTTGAAGAAAAACCTTGTGATGAATTGTTTAACAATTTTTTTTTTCTTTTTTTTTTTTTTTTTTTTTTTTTTTAGTTACCAAGCGAAGCATCATCCAAATAATTTTGATCCAATTGTAAATCAATAAATTTTGACTGAAGTATAGCTTCTTCTGTTTTTCTTGTTTCTTCTGCTCCTTTTCTCTAATAAATTATTTTTTAATTTTTGTTGTTGTTGTTATTGTTGTTGTTGTATTACTTTGTCTTCTTCCGATTTTGCTACCAGAATATATTTTAAAAGATCGGTATCATGCTTATAAGATTCCAGTATCTCTCCCACTGTTATATCTCCAAGTGATTGATTTAATGATACAAAACTATTGTTATTACTATACATATTTCAAAGTCGATAATCAAAAGAAAAGAGGAAAAACTCCCCATGAAAAACAAATAAAATAAATCAAACTCCCTTGTTTCTTGTTCATGTGGTTTCTTGAAGTTTTGTCGCACTGTCTATACAGTATTTGCACTTTAAATTCGGACAAAATGACTTTTTTTTTCAGATGAATAAAAATTTAACTTCAGACACTTTTATTTTTTTTCAGAAAACTTTATAAAAAAAATCAGACGAGTAGTAAAGATGTATTCAGACAAAATAATATAAGGTATTCGGATATGATGACGGGTAAAACTGCAATAGCTCATTATACAAGGCTAAGCTCTTCCTCAAGACATCTATCCCAAAACGACTCTAAATATCTGGTCCATTCAAGACAGTCTTCTGTAGTAAATTTTTTCATCTCTAATTTTCTCTTTGTTTCTCCTCTATACAACAAGATTCACTGTTTGAAATACCTAGTTCACACTTGGAACTACACCATGACAGTATATACACAGCCACTGCACGATCGTTTCACGAATTTCAAAACTTGTACAAAAGTTTTCCTTTACCAAACGATATATTATTTCCATGGCTTCATGGCGTAGACGGCATGTCGAATCAACAAAACTTGTTCTTTGGCGTACGAAGAAGTATGCCATCCCGGTACTGAGGCATGATAGTTATTCATTGTGTTGAATTAGAAAATTCAAGTCGCTTAGTAGAATCTGTTTAACCATTACAAGTCATTGATGTCACCAGTAGCCTTTTTATAGCCAATACCGAGATGAGTATCAAATTGCGCAACTTTTCAGACCAAATTGCCCGTTTTGCTACTTTATGCGATATTGTACTGTATGGTCCCAAGGCCGAGACTTTTGTAGAAATTATTTCAAAAGCTCAACAAAATTTGTTTCAGGTGTGACAACAACAATTGGATGCCGTGGAAAAATCTGCAGGTAAAAGAGCAGTCATTCATGCAAACAAGATTGAATACAAGACGATTATTATAAAGGATGGTAAGATGATATTGTGTTTTACTTTTTTTACTTACCAAACTATTGTATAGACTTTTCCGTGTATGAGAATAATTATCCAGAGCTTGTCATGTACGATTCAACAGGTATGCCCAAGAGACGATTGGACTTTTGGGAGTTGGAAAATATACAAATGAGAAAAATGAGTGGAGCAAAAGGAAGTGACAAAGAATGTATGGATAGGAAACATTGTGTTTGGCATTGGTGAAAAAATTGTTGTACTCACTGATATTTGTAGTCTGCCTGAGGAAAAGAAGATATGGTTATTTCTTATATAGAAACTTTATTGGCACTGGTGACTGCAAAACTGATGTCAAGCACAAAGAAGAAAAAATACTTAGCAAAGTTCGATTGATGAGCGTCATCTAGTATAACAAAAATGTTTACTTATCAATTTCAATTTTGATGAAAACGGAAAGTGGCCAGTACTTTGCAGGTTCATTCCGCAATTTAATCTTGCCGGGATTCTACCACTCGTAAAAGACTATTGGAAACGAAAACACGAAAAAAAAAAGGATATCTTTATTTTTGACCTCTCTAATAATCAGATTTCATCATTATTGCTTGATAAACAGTCTTGTATGACTCTTATCTATACTACACTTTATTTGTCGCTTGTATCATCATCACTCATCCACAATAATATGCAACTATCTTGCGTACAAAGAGATGGCGACCTATAAGCAACAAATTCTTAGTAATAAAGAACATGATGACGGTAAGAGTTTTCGCTTAATTCAGCACAACAAGATTCGTTAGTAATTTTGGTTAAGAAGAGAAATTTTGGTACATCAAAAATCATAGAATGAATCAGCGAAAACGTTTCAGAGTGCTTTACTTGCTAATATACTATTCGTATCGTCCTTATCATTGGATTTTTTTTTTGGCGTATATGGCTAGTACGGTAAAGTACACTTAGTTATAAATAAATAGCCTCTTCAATTTGTGCATCGATCTATACATCGTTTTGACAGTTCTCTTTTAGCACTTCTGCCAACGTAGCATAGCTCAATTATAAACAAACTCTTAAGAAAAAACGCAAGTTATATATTAATCGATACAACACATTGTATATTTACCGTATTCTGATTATACAGTAATCCACCAATCCAATTGCCAATCTTTAAGGTCTCTAAAGTTGATAATGAGCAGAGTCGTAGTTTTTTTTTCCTGTTCGTGGAGAGATCTTGTGTTCGCTACTGATCTGCTAAACTGTAAAACAGTTACAACAATGCTATCGAGCTCTTTGCTATGTAACAAAAAAATGTGCGTTCATCACGGGCAACTACTTCAGCAGTAAAAGAAAATGTTCCAACATATTTTGTTCTTTGTCGAAATCTGCGGGAATCCTGGATGCTGCGTCTTCCTTAGGACTTCATACTTCAGCAGTACCAAAGCTTGTGACTAGGGGGAACTTTTTGTAAGTAGACAGTCTCCACCTTCTCGTGGTTACTTCTGTGAGTAAAAACCAATCGTTTTGAAACCAAGAGAGACTTAATAATGTAGTTTACATCTGATATTTATTAATAAATCTGTATTTAAACACTTTAATTTTTATCTCCTATTTTATTCGCGTTAATTGAGAAATGCTGCTATTTTGTTTCTGAAGCGTTATAAAGATTAGTGTCGATTTTCATGACATTTCGAATTATGTTATAACATTTATTTTGTCTTTCCAACATGCTTTACGACTTTCTGAAGTGGCTTTAAATTCCCGGGCTCTTAATAAACAGTTGTTGATGTTTTGAAAGGGACAGAGTTCCTCGCAAACTTTCATAGTCAGTATTAGATTATATCTGCTCGATTTACTGTGAACGAACTCTCTCACCGTAAAGATGTTGGCCAGCTCAAAGAAATGAGAAGCTGAATAAATTTTATTAATGTTTGTAAAAAAAAAGTTACGTGTGTTACCCTACAAAGTAGCAACTAATTGATAGTTGAATGATACGAAGTGATCATTAGCGGTGTAGTAAACAAAGCTCTGTACGAAAATTGAAACGACTTTGTATATCTGTAATCCTTGCCTATTACTGTTGACATGTACAGTCACTTAAAAAAAAAGTTGGAAAGATTAAGCTCCGCGTTGGTTGATTTCTCTTTCTTTTCAACTTATTTTTTTATAAATGCCCAATTTAACCTTTGAACAAAAAGTCAGGATCGTTGATCTTTATGAGCTGGGAAAGACCATGAAGGAGATTTCTGAGATTATGGGCATCGCGACCTCCACAGTGGGATATACTGTAAAACATTTTAAAGACCACGGAACTGTTAATCGAACAAAAGGCTCTGGAAGACCTCGCTCTTTCGACGGATATGCCGATATGGTCTTGAAAAGAGCTGTAGTTAGTGATAGGGAAGTCACGTTAGAAGAATTGCAGTCGAGATTACCAATTGAGGCCAGCACTGCGACCATCTCACATGAGCTTCACAATCTGGGATACAGTAAACGTACGGCAGTGAAGAAGCCATTTATTAATGAAAAGCATCGAAAGGACAGACTTAGGTTTGCCAGAGAGCATAAAGATTGGACCTTGGATCAATGGAGAAAGGTCATTTGGACCGATGAGTCCAGCATTGAAATTGGCAAAGATGTAGGAGCTCGAAAAGCTTGGAGGAAACCTCATGAGAAGTATCTCAAGGCTTGTGTCAGGCCAACACATAGAAGCGGCAGAACTTCATTAATGGTCTGGGGCGGCATTACCTATGGAAAAAAGACAAAGCTCACCCTTCTGCCCAAGGATAAGAGAAAGAGCCACGATTTCGTAGAGTACGTTTACAAACCAGTCCTGCTCGATTTTATGAACAACTGCGGAGGTGCCGTCTTGATGGAGGATAATGCACCTATCCACACGGCAGGTGCTGCAACAAATTGGAGAGACGAGCACTCCATTCAGAAATTGCAATGGCCTGCTCAATCACCAGATTGAGAATCTATGGATGCAGCTGAAACGGGACTTTTTTAAGTATTGGCATAAGCAGCGACCTCAGCATGTAAGCCATATAATTCTCAGCTTGTTACAATGGGAATATATGAAACACATAAAGAAGGCAAGCGAAATAATAATCCACGAAAACAGTTACTTATAATATTATATTTAGTGATCGCCCTCACAATAACATCAAAGGCAACAGCAGATAAAAAGATTGATTGGAATGAGTTCATTAAAGAACTGAGTACAACCATTATTGATAAATACGACAAGTCTCCACTTGCTAAGTATAAGGGCGCTTGGAAACACGCATTTAGAAAGATCGCAAAGGAGATTGGAATCACTTGTAAAAGAGGCGAGGACCATTGGGAAAAGATTGCTGAGCCACGTATTATACAGATATACGACCAATCAGTATCCGGATCGTCTAGAAAAGCAAGTAGCATCTCTTCATTAAATTATCAAAGAGATTTGACAGTTGCAGACAAACTTAAGTTATCTGCGAATTATAAAAAAATTAACAAAAAGTGTGTATTGAACTCTGGAACAGCTGTAGAAGATAAAATATATATGGAATCAAAAGAATTTTTATATGAGCAGTAAATATATCAAATTTCATAGATTGTTAAGTAGCAATATGCAAACTAACGTGATATTTTAATCTCGTAGCCCTACGCATTCCATGATCATGGATCCTAAAAGCTCATTATGGAGAAGCTGTTTTTCCGCTGAAGATCTTGATGAAATAATTACTTATAGCAATTCTCACAATGAACTTGGTAGACCGTTACCAACTAATATTGAAGATTTACTATCAAAGTTAGACAAAAAAGTAAGTCTCGCATACCGCTTATTTCATTTGATTTTGCTTTGAAATTAATTAAATTCTCTATACAGAATACATTTCGAAGCATCTACGACGAATTTGATGCTGTCAAAGCCGATCCAATCTATAACACAGTGGAGTACTGGGTAAAACGAAGCATTTTGGATTATGCTTGTTTATTCATTGAAAATGAGAAGGTCTTGCCTCGCAGAACCGAGCAAGATTTATTGGAAGATGTTTACGGATTCATAAAGAAAAGCTATAGATTAAGTAATACAACCGTAGAAACGTAAGACCTAATGTGATATTTTCTCACTTGCTTGAAACCCTCTGACTGACTTTGCGTTTGAATAGAGCTTCTGCGAGTATGTCTTCTGGTGAAAATAAGAACGTAAATCGAACAATCAGTTCAATGAGCAAGGTTTGTCGCAAGCAGTCTTCCGAGAGGACTGATCTTATCTTCAAACACTTGTCTCATGAAATCGGCTGTTTAGAGATAGGTTTAGAAGATGAAGGACAGAATGGAACCAAAGAAATGAACGAGAGGTCTATTAAAACGCCCATAATGATGAAGAATTTTGCGTACCATTTGGTACAGCAATATAAAATTGATGCAAGCAAGATTATCACCATCGGGCTAATCATCAGCGGTAAAGCAAAAAACTTACAATATTTATGTGCCATTCTAATTTCTTTTATGATAGGGTTCAATATCTCCGGCCTCTTGATGACTCATGATAGAGGTTCAATTGCCATGATCAAAAGCACTGAAAGACTTCATATGCCAGAATCAGTGGCAGAGATTGCCCGTCTCTTGCCTCTCGTTTTAAAATTGGTTTACAACTGTGCCCAGGTGATGAGAGAAACCACCAATTTTATAAATGATGTTGCTTCTTCAGTGGCTCTCGATAATAATGGGCTTATTTACTTTCCTCCTTGTTTTGTGGCTGCAGAGATCAATCATAAGAAGAGAAAAGCATCTCCTTCTGAGACAACCGAGGAAGAGTAATTCCATTTCTTTTTTATAACGTTTATACCTTCTTTAGTCAGTTTTTATATATACGAAACATCATTTATATAATTAAAAATAGTTTTATAGTAGTATGTATGATACTCATACCAATAATATGATGATTTTATGTTGTTCAATACAAAAATATTGAATGTTCAATTAAAGTAAAATAATGATCTTATGTATGATGTTCAATTAATAAATCCCAAATATAATAGTAAACCTTTTTTATATTTTATCGCTGACCAAAGCGAAGCGTAGGTCGAGCAACAAGTCCTACTTAGTCCATCGTAACGAAGTGCAGGTCAAACGCATAGTATTAGCATTGAAAACGAGAGGGGTCTGGGGTCCTCCTCCCAGAAAGGTTATAATATGTATAGAATATTTCTTCAGCGTACCATAACCAAGCGAAGGTTGAGCGCATATTATTAGCATGTTATTAGTAGCATCATTTTGTCCGAGTTATAAAATAATAAGGGAAACAAATTCAAGTATAGAACAAAAATCATGAGATGAAGATCCTGCATATACGTACGGCAGGTTGCAAATGTTAGCAAATGATACAACAGTGTTGCAAGCACCAAAAGATATAGAAACGTATGCTGCGACAGAGATACAAGAAGTAGATGAAAGCATTGTTCCAGAATCTAAAAATGAGAGCGATTCAGAAATAGAAAATAAAATTGACGAAGGTCCACTTCATTTTGAAAGAAATACCAAAAGCAAACAGCAAGTTTATAAAGCATATGGGCAAGATGATATCAGAAGATTCATTTATTAAATGCAGGAAAAAGGTGGTTCTGTTGCGAAACATGCGAAAACCTGCTTTATCCCAAGGCCGACTGCTTATGAGATACTAAAACAGTGGAACAATGGCGATAGAACCGTCATACCCAAAGGTTGTGAAAAGAGAACTTCTAAAATTAACGGGGCTGTAAGAGCGAACAACGTTAAGTTAAAGCAAGAGCACACCGACTTCCTTGTAGAATTGGTTAATAAAAATTCATGTGTCACAGTGGACATGGCAAGAGAAGAGTTTTGCAGAATGTTTAGTGACCTTGAAATATCTGCAAGTGGACTTAGTAAACATATGAAGGAAAAGGTTAGACTCTTGCTAAAAACTTCGCATACTTATACCATGGAAAGAGATGTACCATGAACTATCAAACTACGACATCAAATAATCACTGAGTGGAAAGCTGCTGGCGTTGATTTTCAGAAGAATTGTGTGTTTATCGATGAGGTGGGATTCAACTCTCACCAAATTAGAAGTAGAGCTTGGTCTGTTAAAGGTACTCCAGCGATCGTGAAAGTTCCAACTCAACGAGGTGTTAATCTCAGTATCGTTGGGCGTATCTCACCATTTGGAACAATAACCTTCTCAAAAGTTATACCTTTAAAGGATAGTGATGTCGCAAAAATTGCGAAAGAGTTCCCCGTACCTTAAAGTAAAAAGAGGAAAGCTAAAACCGAAGAGGTTTCCAAAACAAAGGTAAAGAAAGGTACAACCGCCTATCACGTTGTACATTTTGTTCGAAACGTTATGGATGTTCTGGATAAGCACGATAAAAAGGGCTTCTACATTGTCATGGACAACTGCAGGATTCACCACTCTCATTATGTGGTAGAAGCTATCAAAAGCCGTGGCTATAAACCATTGTTCATGCCTCCTTACTCTCCTTTTTTGAATCCTATTGAAGAGTGCTGGTTCAAGATAAAAAAGCATGTAAAAAGAAATCCGCTTAGCGCTTTGGATAGTTTAACTCCTAGAATACAAGAAGCATGTAGGTCTGTTTCCATGGAAGATTATCTTGGATGGATCAGACATCCAGAGTCGTTTTGGGATAGATGTCTTGAGGAAGAGCTTAGCCTTGTATAATGAGCTATTGCAGTTTTATCCGTCATCATATCCGAATACCTTATATTATTTTGTCTGAATACTTCTTTACTACTCGTCTGATTTTTTTTATAAAGTTTTCTGAAAAAAAAACCATTTTGTCCGAATTTAAAGTGTAAATATTGTATAAAGATTGCTTCTATTCATGGCCATGTGACATGACTATAAATACTCTTTTTAATCGTGATCTTTTAACACAATTCGTATTTAAGAGATAATTACTTTCCCCCCTCCCCTCTCATCTCGTCTTTTTTTTTCCAAAATAAATCATAAGCTTACCCACATTTTGCCAAAATGATTGAAAATCGTGCCTATCTTAATCTCAGTTGACTCGGATGTGGTAATAGGCTTTCCAAGCCACGCTTTATTTCCAGTATTTAAAAAAAATATATTTCGGGATCTATTACTCTTGTTCCTTTCTAAGCTGCGCATCGTGGTGAAAACATTGAAAGCTAATGAATATAAATGAGTTATCGGAAGAACAACTCTTGGAACTACTTGAGCTCAGTAGATCTCTCAAGATCGAACAAGAAAAACGAGAACGAAGATCGATCCAACTTCCGACAGAAATTCTCAAAGATTTGGAAACCGCTCCCAAGAATGAGCTTACCAACAATACTAAGAGATTCCAAAAAAGCACGATCCAATATGACGGAGGAAATTGGTCGAAACCAGGAGGAACAAACAAAATATTCACCCTCGATCTCAAAAAATACAATCTGGATACCTTTACCGCTGTTGGGTACAGGTTTAAAGATGCAGAAAGACTCCGAACAGCAGGTAAGACTGCAGCAGAGATTTTTAAAGACCTCAAAGTTGTCCTTGAACGTGAAGGATCAGAACAAGATGAGGAACAACTCACAGACATACTGAAAAAAAAATCAGACAATTATCAGTATATGGATATGCAACTAGGAAGAGGATTGAAGATGAAGCCAAAGATATCTCAACAAAAGCTTTATGTCTCCCCACAAGTGTCAAATACTTAGAAGATGAAGGCGACTCCGAGAAGGATTTGGCCTTTGATGATGAAACAGTTGAAAAAATCCAACAAGCTAGGTACGAAAAAACCATACTTAAGCGAGCAACAACACCTTCATGAGGCAGTTATCAAGGACGTGGCCAGAGCCAAGGAGGATTCCACCATGGCCGAAGTGGACGCAGTCAAAAACCCCTTTCGTTTGGGAAGCCAAGGCTCTACTCCCAACAGAAACCGGGAGAGACAAACAATTCAAGCCAGACCTCTGCCCCTCAACAGAGTGGTCACCAAAAGTAGACGAGCAGAGCAAACAACATTATACCATCCCGTCAGATGGCATTCATCCTGGAAGTCGTCTACAACAGTTTTACCAACAGTGGAAATCGATGACAAAACATCAATGACCATTGTATGTAATAAGCCAGGGGTACCAGATCCAATGAAATCACAACCCGAGACCATGGAGAACGAAATAAGTGAATTTTTCCAAAGAAGATCAATTAGAAGTGGACAAATCGGTACACCAATTTCTACAATCCAACATTATAGAGATATCGCCGTCTCAAGTCCAAGGTTTTCTCTCACAAATATTTGTGGTTCGAGAAAAGGACAAGATCAGACTCATCCTGAATTGCCAACGCATCAACCAATACATACAGTGTCATCATTTCAAAATGGAAGGCGTTCCTGTCCTGAGGGACATTATAGAATCACACAACTGGATATGCAAAATCGATCTGAAGGATGTCTATACGGTGGTACCGATACACAAGGTCTCTCAGAAATGTCTATCATTTTTACATTAAGGTATAGTATACCAATACAAATCCCTCCCCTTTGGGATGAGTGTGGCCCCCAAAGTTTTTTTTTACTCATGAGGTTTGTAATAGAGCCGATGAGAGAATTAAGAATCAGAGTGGTCTACTACCTAGACGATATTTGTATGTTGGCACAAACGAAGAAAGAAATGTAATCAAACATGCATACATTGTTAAAGCATTTGCAGACACTAGGATTCATCATCAACCAGACCAAGAGCCAATTGACTCCAATGAAAATACAGGTGTTCCTTGGTTTTACGTTCAATACGGTAGTAATGAAAATCTCGTTTCCGTACAAGAAAATCGAGAAGATGAAAAATCGAATCAAGCAAGTGATGAAAAAAAAAACATTCCCAAAATCTTGTCGTTGGGTTGCAAGCCTGATCGAGAAAATGACGGCAATGATTCCAGCCATAGGGAACGCATTGCTATACGTGAGGTACCTACAGATGGATTTAGCACGACCATTGCGAATGAATACTCAGAACTGGGAATCTCTATGAAAACTATCCAGGGAAGCAGCACAGGTCTTGAGTTGGTGGTTTACAATGAACACAAAGCAGAATGGTTTAGACATCCGTCCGCCCATCGAAAAACAACATCAAGAACCAAAATTCATCATCTACGTCGACGCCTCCGACACAGGATGGGGTATAACCTCCCAGTTGGTAAGTACTCACGGTTTTTGGAATCAAGAAGAAAAAGAACATTCAATCAATGTTCGGAAACTGAAGACGATCCTGTTTGCATTGAGACTACACAAAAACGAAAGCAAAGGAAATTTAATCCAACTGTTCAGCGACAACAAAACTGCCATCAAATATGTCACAAAACAAGGAGGAACAGCGTCTCCAATTTTACAAGAATTGGCTCTAGAAATAAAGGAATTGATTTCGGAAAACAATATCCGCATACGTTGTCAACATATTCCGGGGGTAGAGAACACCAAAGCAGACAGCCTGAGCAGACAGGAGACTCCAATATACGAACAGCAAACTCCAATACTTTAGTTCAAGGAAATCTATCAGCGTTGGAAGGATTTGACGATAGACGCCTTTGCAGCTCATCACAACCATGTACTTCTGACATATTGGAGCAGACACAAAGATCCATTTGCCTCAGCAACCGACGTATTTCAACAAACTTGGCTGAAAGCAGGACTGTTTTTAAATCCGCCATGGAAACTTATTTTTCGAATGATACACAAGTTGAAAGAAGACCAAGTACGGTCGGCAGTATTGGTGACACCACTGTGGCGAACACGGGTATGGTGGCCAATGATATTACCTTTGGTCAAATCGAAGCCGATGATTTTACAGAAAACACAAGCCAATTCAACATGTTTAATTGCATGGAAGTTATCAATCACGTCAGACAACAACAAGGTCTATCAAAGAAAACTTCAGAAATCTTGAATCTCAAAAATAAACCAACTACAATTCGTGCTTACAATAAATATTGGACGAATTGGGTCATGGGATAGATCCATTAACACATCAAACACAAGACGTAGTGGAATATTTAGCTTCTCAAAAGAAACACTCAAGATCACATTTAAATGGTATTCGCTCCGGTTTGGCTTCGATATACAACATCATTCACCCACAGAAAGGTGGTCTAGCTAAGGATTTGTTTATCCATGACTTTTTCAAATCTATACAGAATATCAACGTCAAAATTCCAAACAAGTATCAAGAGGTATGGGATCCAGTAATTATCTTGAACTTTGTAAGAAGCAAATGGCACAGTAATGCCAATATACCGCTTGAAACCTTACAGAATAAAACGATTATTTTACTCAGTCTTGGAACAATGTGGCGCCCCAGTTCGGATCTCGGACGTTTAGAAAGAAGAGATGTTAATTTCCTGAGAGACAAAAGTTCAGGTGAACTGTTTGGTGTAACTTTACTGGCTAGAACGCCCAAAGAAGGTCTTCCAAAAGAGTCAAAACTTGGTTGTACTGAAGACAAGAATATCTGCCCAGTTTGTACCTTGTGGGATTACTGCGAAGCATCAGTAAGTCTACGAGGAGAATTCAACGAGGATCATAAATTGTTTTTGGTGTATATCAATCACCCAAACAAAAAACCAATAACAACTACAGAATCAACAATTGGTACATGCGTAAAGGGTATTTTGAAAATGGCGGGGGGGGGGTGGCACGAAACGGTTCAAAACGCATTCTAAACGATCAGCATCAAGCACCAAGGCGTTTATGGCTGGTATCGATATGACAAAACTAAAGCAACACACAAACTGGAGTTTGAGAACGAATACGTTTGAAAAATATTACTTGAAGCCTCCTAATCAACATGAAGGGGGTTGAATAATCACGACTGCTGTATTCACTGACAACACATCCACTACACTTACGGAAAAGTTTACCACATTCGAGGTCGACTCGGAGTCAACTGAGATTGAGATAGGTAAGAATCTCAATTCGAATGTTGACGGAGAGGAGACAGAGGATGTGGTAAGTGCCTCCCTTGGTACCGAAAATTTCTTACTCTTGGAACTTCCCACCACAATTGAACAAAAATCAAAACAATACAATACTTGTTAGAAAGGAATAAGGATAATAGATCCAAAAATATATTTTTTTAATACTGAAAATAAATGGCAGAACGCGAAAGATAAATGTCAGGTTTAGAAAAGTTAATGTCACGAGTATAAATTGTTTTTATCCCTTGGTTGAAAACAATTGTCAGAGCTAGTTGACTAAAATTGGCTGGAAGATTACGTCTGATTGTCACATATGTTTTGTACCTTGCTTGTCCTGCTCTCACCCTAATGAAAATACAACATAATGACAAATCCCTTTTTTTATATGAAGATGGAACATGAAAAAAAAAAAAAAAAAATGGAGAAAGTGTACGATTAGCTGAAGTATGTTTTAAGACATGATCTCAACATAGTTCTTGAAATATTATAATCGCTCCTTTGGCAATTGCATACAAATATTTTATTTTCAATTAAAAAACAACATCTTCCCAGCAGAAAGAGACATAATTATCTTTGTTGGTGAAGCCAGAAACAGTTTCTTCAATTTTTTTTAATATACGTAGCTTTTTTTCTTTGGATTCCCAACAGGAAGCAGATGATAGAGAGGCAGAGGAGGCAGAAGAGGCAGACGAGTCAGGAGAGTCCTCACGAAAGCAGGGATTTTGCGTTGGGAGAGAGGATAGAAAGGCAAGATCATCTTCTTTTTTAATGTTGGTGATAATATTTATTATTTCAAAGTTTCTGGTCACCATTCTCTATTAGAATATAAACATATTAGAACACATATCCCAAAAATAGGTTTTATATAAGAGTGTACATACCACTGTGGTCAAGTACAGCTATCCAAAAAAAAAATGTCCCACTTTAAAAGCCCGCTATATATTCATGCGATCATGAAAGACCTCTTCATATGTATAAACTCTTATGTTTGGTATATAACATCAAAATCATCATATTCTGTAGAGAAAAAAGCAAGGATTCAATATCTGTAACTTTCATTGAAAAAAATCTTAAGAAAACCTGAAAATGAGATTTTACCAATGGGTGCTACCGCCTTTGTTTCTAATAACTTCTTCCATTCGTCGTGGCATTGATTCCACAAGCACATTCCAGGTCTCTGTTTCAATAAAATCCCATGCTTCTTGAATTAGTTCTCTAAACAGGTCAACTTTAACAACGCCTCTTGCATTGCTTTGCACCCGGTCTTTCATTAGCTTCCATAAATTCTCTGTGGGGTTCAGATCAGGAGATTGAGCCGGTCACTCCAAACTCTCAATAGCTTGCTCTCTTTTCCAGTTTTTTGCTTCAGCACACCTATGAATGGGAGCATCATCTTCCATCAATATAAGGTCAGGTTTGTGATTCCAGAACCTGAGTAATGACTGTTTGTATACGTTACGTACAAGATCTACTCCTTTTCTCTCTGGGCTCATAAATACCAGTTCCGACTTCTCACCAAAGCGTATAGCACCCCAAACCATTAACGAGCTTCTCCCACTTTTTTGTGTACCAGCTAGACACTCCTTCTTGTAGGTTTCGCCTACTCTACGCCATACGCGTATCGTACCATTTTGTTTCCCGATTTCGAAAGAACTTTCATCTGTCCATATGATTTTCTTCCACATGTCTACGTCCCAGTGAGAATCCTCTTTTGCAAATTTGAGACGTCTCATCTGATGAGAATTGTTTAAAAAAGGTTTTCTCTTTGCTGATCTGTTAAAAAAGCCTTCTTCATGTAATGCTGCTCTGACTGTGTTCAGACAGGCTTCCTCAGTAATTAATGAAGCAATTTGCTGTAAAGACAAGCGTTTTTCTTTTTTTACAACATTTATAAGGTTTCTGATTCCTCTATCATCAAACTTGTGGGGTCTTCCTGAACCTTGTTTTCTTTCTACTGCGCCTTCTTGTTCAAACTTCTTAAATACTCTATTTATCGTACGACGTTGTACTCCCGTTTTCTCGCTGATTTCTGAGCTCTTATAGCCAATTTGCTTGTAAACAACTATCTCTGTTTTTTGATAGTAGGTCAATTGAGGCATGTTTAAAATATAAATTTATATTTTCTAGAAAGAAAAGGATTTAGAGCATCATAGACAACACATTACTGCAGCCACCTGTCAATTCCGGAAACTAAATATGCGTGTAACAGGCAGTAAGCTTATCGATGGTATATTAATGCATTCTTTTTTTAAAGAAGTTGACATACCAAGTGTCGATAAAAAAGGAGCTAGTGTTGCTGAGTACTTGGCTACAGTCATATCATTAGTGGTATGTACACTCTTATATAAAACCTATTTTTGGGATATGTGTTCTAATATGTTTATATTCTAATAGAGAATGGTGACCAGAAACTTTGAAATAATAAATATTATCACCAACATTAAAAAAGAAGATGATCTTGCCTTTCTATCCTCTCTCCCAACGCAAAATCCCTGCTTTCGTGAGGACTCTCCTGACTCGTCTGCCTCTTCTGCCTCCTCTGCCTCTCTATCATCTGCTTCCTGTTGGGAATCCAAAGAAAAAAAGCTACGTATATTAAAAAAAATTGAAGAAACTGTTTCTGGCTTCACCAACAAAGATGATTATGTCCAAAGGAGGGATTATACAACTCCGAACAAAAAGTGTCTTGATTTTGAAAAAAAAATACAAATCTTTGAGCAATAAACCTGCATAATAAAACATCATCCAAAGTTTACCAAACTTCACATATGTATCAACTAACATATATATTTTAAATGCATACTAACTATAATGCTTGGTACGACCTCCTAGTGTTTTTTTAATAGCCTTACATCTCTCCGGCATATTTCGGCAAAGTTTGTTACAGATATCCTAATCTAAATTATCCCATTCTTCGTGTCTAATCACCTCAAACTCCTCCAAATTGTTTGCCTGGTGTCTAAAATTACCAACGCATTTTCCTAAAACATACCAGAGGTTCTCAGTGGAGTTTAGGTCAGAACTTTGGGCAGGCCAAAAGTCAAAGCCTTTAATACATGCCTTGTTTTTCCACCACCGAGCATATCCACCAGCATGACAGGATTCGCCACTTTCTTGAAAAATAAAGTCATGACCATGTTTCTTTGTCTATTCATGAAGCCACAACAAAAATCTAACACTCAAACATTGAACATATTTGTCTTGATCCACACTCCCATATAGTGCAACCAAGAGGCCTAATTCTCCAGCGTAAAAAAAAAAAAAAAAAAAAAAAAAAAAAAAAAAAAAACAACCCCCAAACCATGATGGAACCTTTTCCAAACTTGAAGGTAGGCAAAACAAAGTGCCTGTGAAGCCTCTCAAAAAAAAAACTTTCGGATAAATCTTACACCACCATCGTTATGTCTAAGTGCAAATCTGGATGCATCTGACCAAATGACCTTACTCCAGTCATTGACGGTCCAATCGATCTTGTCATTCACCCAAATCTTTCTTCTTGACTTATTGTAATATGATAAAAAAAAAGGTTTTAAAGCAGATCGGAAGGGAAAAAAAATCCTTTGGCTTGAAGCACTTGTCGAATTGTTGCCAAGCTGATATTACCGGTTGCTATGGCCAATTTTTGCTGATAAATGCTAATTAGATCGAAGGAATTTCTTCTGCCAGTAAGTTTTTGGGGCCTTCCTGAGAGTGGTTGAACAGTTGTTATGCCGTGGTCACGATAGCTCCTCACTACATCTCCTACTGTTGAAACTGGGATATCAGGTTCCTTAGAAATTTGGGGGGGGGGGCGAGCTTCCAATTTACTTTCATTGTTAACTCACAAATCATTTCATGAGTGAAATCGTCAAGTTCCTCTACTTTTTTTTGGAGATTTTGTGATTGTTTTTAGAAAGAGACATGTTTGTTTTAGGTTCAGATTACTAATTATAAAGGGAAAAAGACCTCAAAATAAAATCAACGGATACTTTTTCTTTGGAGTTGTAATAATAATAAAAAACGCTATTGCTTTTACAGTCTGAAAATACGGCAAATGGAACCACCAGTAGGATATTTCTATAATACATCCCATATTTTATTCTTGGAAGGCTTTGCAATAGTGTAGGAATCTAACATTTTGACCTTATGCTATGTTGGAGCTAGTGATGAATAATGCTTCAACTCTAAATCGAAGCCAATGAATACGAAAAATTGAAAACAGCGGCTATAAAATAAATGCTTTTACCTTCTTATTCACCTAAATTGAATCCTATTGAATGATATAAGGAAAAAGATGAAGCGCCATGGTTCAACGACTAAAGAAAATTTGTTTGGAATATTTAATGCTGTAATGAAGTTCTTATTAGTGACCTTTATGGTCACTCTAAGGAGCATTTCATTTTAATATTTTCTGTAATGAATAAATTATATTCATTAAAATACTTCTGAAATTTTAAAGGGCTCATTTCGTAGAGGGATGGGGTGAGGAAACCGGAATAATGGGGGAAGAGGGGAATTGCGAGTAAGTCGGAGTATGGGTGTTGGTACGATATAAATGTTCATCAACTGTATTATCAGGAGGATATGTGAGGGAGCTTTTTTTTTTTTGTGGGAAGGAGATATATCTGGACGAGTATTAGCTGTACTCGCCAGAAGCGGAGATAGGGAGAAGGGAAGTTTGCGAGACAACCTCACTACAGATGTCATCGATCAGGAAGGAGATATTTTGGATGACGAAACACCAGTAGCGTTTTCATTTACAGTACTGGGCAGTGGAGACAAGGGTAAGGTAGAGGATGTTGAGTGGACAGGGAATAGTGGCGGGAATTGTTAGTTGAAAGAGAGTAGAAAGAACCTGATCGGAGGGGAAGCATAGCCAAGGACAAATGTCCAAATGGGTCTTTTCAAGGTGCAAGAGTACAGTCTGGTAGAATCTACACCATATTGGCTTTGTCAAAGCGGTAAAAGATTGCATAGTTGTGCAAAAACAAATTAAGAGATTATGCAATCTTTATTTTTTATGTGTACAAAGTGTGTTTAGTTAGTGTGCAGTCTAAAATTCTCATTTGTGCAATCTCAAATTTTTATGTGTATCAGCCAAATAACCTTAGCAGCTAGTTATTGTTTCAGGTATAATGTTTGGATCTGTAATTTCTTTTAGAGCATCTTCCATGGGATCATAAACTCTTTCACGATGCTCATCGAAAAGATTGTTCTTTCCATCTTTGTAATAAAAAAAATGTTTGTCACTGTAGAGATTTTTAAAGAAAAGGAACAATAAGTATTTTTGAACAAGCTAACAAATTAATCTTTGTCTTTTGACAATTCTAGTTTTATTAACTACCAGATCAATTATATCAGAGCACCATTAAATGATACTTTTATTACTCACAAGATTTATTTTTCTTTTTTGTTGGGATCTTATATTGTCATCCTGTTACTGACAATCTGATTGATTGCATCTGTAGTACTGTTTATTTGCATTGGCATGCTTACCTCGAATTTCATTTATTGGTTGTCTTTTTTTTTTTTTTTTTTTTTGAAATAAAATTTAAAGAAGACGGCATCTTTGAAGACGTAGCTTTTTTATTCAAGTAAACGGAAATTCGATATCCAATGGTTAGAAGCGGCGGGGAGATGTCTTTTCAGTCGTGACGGGATTTAATTCGATTGTGTGTGTGTGGGGTGGAAAATATTGAGAGCCGCAAATTAAAAAAAAAAAAATTCAAACATTAAAACACATATACACATACACATACACATAAACACAAATGTAAATTTGTTGTACACCATCTTTCGGGAAGCACATTGTACTTTAAGAAAAGGGGATGACAAAAATGTGATATTAATAATGAATGAGTAAGTTTTTTTTGAATGGAATATTTGGATGTTGGGTGCAAAAAACCCAAATCCTGGGGAGGATCTGGATTTGGAATCTCTCCACTCACTCCAAATGTCGTATATAAAACAACAGAAGAAAAAAAAATAAAAAAGAATTGATAAGATCAGATTTTTTTTTTTTTTCACCACTTCTTTTCTTTTTTTTAAAAAAAAATGGATCGATTAAAGCCCATTGCTAATATTCCTTACCCAGAATATTATGAATTCTTTATGGATTGGAAAACACCTTTAGTCATTGCTACCGCTTATGCGGTCACTATCCATCTTTTGAATCCTAGTAGTGCTCAAGCCAAATTATCCCGAGTAGAAGCCAAGAACCGTGGTGTAAATAATGCATCAAGTAGCAATCGTCTGTTTACAACTTTTGTCTTTCTTCACAACTTGTTCCTGTCCATTTATTCCGGTGTTACCTTTTTTCATATGGTTAAGGCTATGCACAAATTGTACAACACTTATTCCCTCCACGATGCTGTAAGTTTTTTTTTTTTTTTTTTTTTTTCTTTTTATAATATATGACTTACATTTGTATTAGTATTGTGATGTAGATCGTATGTTATGGGATGATGCACTTGGTTTTTGGGGATATTTATTCTATCTCTCTAAATTCTATGAAGTTGTTGATACCGCTATTATCCTCATCAAGGGTCGCCGTTCTTCTCTCTTACAAACCTACCATCATTCAGGTGCCATGATTACCATGTGGTCCGGTATGCGTTACAGAGCTCAACCAATCTGGATTTTTGTCGTCTTTAACTCGTTGATTCACTCTATTATGTACATGTACTATGCTCTTACCTCTGTCGGTTTCCATCCTCCCGGTAAACGTTACTTGACAACCATGCAAATCTCTCAATTCTTGATCGGCACGCCTACTGCTTTTAGTTATCTTCTTGTCTCAGATTGTTTGAAAACTCCTGGTCAAAGATTCGCTGTGGGCTTAAATGTACTTTATCTTTTGCCTTTGACTTGGCTCTTTGTTGATTTTGCTCGAAAGACTTACGGTAAAAGAAAGGTTGTTAAAAAGGTGGATTAAAAACATCAAAAAAATAAAAGGGGAGAGCAGGTCCTTCTCTTTTCAATGTATTAATTGGTTGGAGTGTTTAAACAGTTTTTCATGTCTTTTTGCTAAAAGCTATCATATTGAATCTGAATGGTATGGCTAAGTTGTCTGTATGGCGCAGGTAGTGCAAAAGAACCTTTAGTTCTCATGCGTACCCACTCAAATTATACATTGTTTTTAGTGTGGATATCGTTAAAGATAGTGAGAGCAAGTCTGGCGATATTTGAGCACTTTAATAGAAGGTGTAATATTTCATACGATACACCACCCTTATCCGGTTACTTTTCGTAAGGCCGTAAGGCCATGATTGAGCAAAATTGCAACTAATCCCGATCATACATAAAATTCTACCGCCATAATGTCATATTTTCATATTCCGAACGGAACATCAAAATTAATTACCTTTTTTTGTTTTTTATTGTTTTTTTTTTTTTTTTTTTTTTTTCATCATAAAAAATGTCAGAGTTTCATTCACTTGCTAACCTCATCAAACGACTTGAGGTAGCAACTACACGTTTAGAAGATTTAGCTATGTCTTCTTCTTCCGCCTCAGCTGTATCTGCTTCAGGTCCTTCTGTAAGTCAAGCAAACGTAAACGGAGTTCCTATGATGGTTGAAAAACACGACATGGCCATCAACCCTTCCCTTGAAAAATACCTTGCCTTATCTGCCGAACTTGGCCCTTTAGTTTCTTCCCAAGTAAAAATGATAGAAAAAAAATTAATAACGCTAATATGTGTTTCAATAGGCTCAATTAGTGAAACAAGCAGTGCAAGCAGAAAGAGATATCATTTATATTTCTACTTTATCTCAAAAGCCAGATATATCTTCTCCTACATTTATGAAATTACTTGAACCCATTCAAAAGGCTTTATCTGAAGTTGTAAATTTGAGAGAAGCTAACCGTCATGATGCTTTCTTTAACCATCTCAGCGCAGTGGCTGAAGGTATTCCTGCTTTGGGTTGGTTCACTTGTGTAATTATATTTGATATGATAAATAACGTGACATATAATTAACACTTTTTATAGGAACTTAAACCAGCATCCTTTATTAAGGACATGAAGGATTCTGCTCAATTTTATTCAAACCGCGTGATCAAAGAATACAAAGAAAAGTAAAAAAAAAAAAAAAAATACGAAATGGGGCTGACACCGAAAAATAGGGAACCTCAACATGTTGCTTGGTGTAGATCTTATATAGAATTAATCGAAAACCTTTCAACCTTTGTCAAAGAAAATTTCCCTACAGGTTTAAGTTGGAATCCTAATGGACAACCTGCGGAATCTTTAGCTGAAAAGACAAGTTTGAGCGTGGGATCAGCACCCGCTGCAACATCATCACCACCACCACCACCTCCTCCACCACCCATGGTAATTGAAGATGCCCCTACTACTACTACCACTACTGCTACAACTGGAGCAGCTGCTGTTTTCGCCGAGATCAATCAAGGTTCAAACATCACTGCTAATTTACGCAAGGTAGACAAGAACATTCCTAAGGCCCCCCGATCACCCAAAAAGCAAGGCCCACCCACACCCAACAAACCTGACAAGTACACCTTACGCAAGGCGGCCAAAACCTCTCTCGAGGCCAACAAATGGGTAGTTGAAAACCACGAGAATAACCAGGAGGTCGTGATCGAAGACACCGCAATCAACCAAGCCGTCTACATCTTTAACTGTAAAAACTCCACCATCCGTATCAAGGGTAAAGTGAACGCGGTCACAGTGGATTCCTGTGTCAAGTGTGGTATCGCTCTGGATTCGACCGTGTCTACCGTGGACGTGGTCAATAGTAAATCATTTGCACTTCAAATCTTCAAGGTGACACCCACCATTGCTATTGACAAGTGTGATAGCGGAGAAATCTATCTTTCAAAGGATTGTTTAGGCGTTGAGATTTTATCGGCTAAATCTTCCTCATTGAACGTGAATGTGCCAGAGGATTTGGAATCAGAGGAAAGTGAGTACAAGGAAATGTTTATACCAGAGCAGTTCAAGACAACCTTAGTCGATGGTAAACTCGTCACGGTCACAGTAGAACATACAAGTTAAAAAAAAATTTATTAAAGTCTTGATAATACTGTCCTTTTACCAAGTGTGGTCATTGTTTCGGCTACTCCTGCACCCACTTTTGAGCCTGTGAGGGTGTATCTTAAGGCCATCATCACGTGGTTTGGATTCAGCTTGTGAGTTTCGGATAGAGTATAAATTTGCTGTTTGATTTCGGAGGCATCAAATGTATCCATGGATTCCAATATATCTTTGAATTCACGCGTTTTTATTAAATCTTTAAAAAAGGTTAGGCTCTACATATTAGAGGGATTTTTTTTTTCTTTTTCTTTTTTTTTTTTACCTAATGCAGATGCTTTGACCTTCTTTTTCATGGTTAATGTATCGTTTGATTGAAAGTCAGGTTCAATAAAATAATAACTACATAGTTCTGGAACATCACGAATATTACGAATACGATCCTTTATAGTAGATATTACATTTGCCAAATATTCTGATTCAAGTCTGTATTCATTTGGTGTACCTTTCAAACTAAATTCTATGAGTTCCAGTTATTGCTTTATTGTCATTTACCTGTCCATGTAACTTGCATTGACCAAAGGTTGTAGCATATCTACCAAACTACTCAAACCTTCTTTAGTTTCTGCTCTCTTTAATAAATGATGTTTATTAATCCAATCCAACTTTTGATGATCTACAATAGCGCCTGAATGGTTGATATCCTTTATATTAAACTTAATAACAATGGTTAGACATTGCGTTTTTCTTTCTTGTGACATACATGTTCAACCATTTCATCCATTGTAAATAATGCATCACTGGAAACTGAATGTCCAGGATGCCAACCCAATAAGGCTACGAAATTATTAATGGATTCAGGTAAATACCCCTTTTCCATATAATGTTCTACATAAACATCGCCAGATCGTTTAGATAATTTGGATCCATCCGTGTTTAATAAGAGTGGTAAATGAGCAAACAAGGGCGCTTTCCAACCCAAGGCCTTATAAAGTATCAAATGTTTAGGTGTAGAAGAAAGCCATTCCTTTATAATGATATTAATATTCATTTTTTTTTTTGTGTGTGTTCTGTTATTACCTCGCCTCTCAACACATGTGTAATTTTCATAAGATGATCATCTACTACATTAGCAAGATGATAGGTAGGATATCCATCACTTTTGATCAAAATAGTATCTTCCATTGTCTTGTTACTAAATGAAATTTTGCCATAAACTAAATCATGATGTTCTGTTGTTCCTTCATAAGGTGTCTATTGTTTTCATTAACTTTTGTGTGTGTTTTTTTTCTTTTCTTTTCTTACTCTTAATCGTATTGTGAATGGTATATTTCGGTTCATATTTTCTTGAACTTCTTCTTTACTTAAATAAGAACAATGCTTATCATAAGCAATATAGTTCCCTTGCTTTTGTCGAATTTCTTTTATATTCTTTAATCTTTCAGGTGTACAAAAGCAACGATAAGCATGACCCGAATGAACAAGTTCATGAGCATGTTTACGATATAATTCCGTTCTTTTTGACTTTTGATAAAAAAAAAAAAGCTGTCAGAATTTGTTTAATTAATGGATCAACATTTACTTGATAATAAGGTACATGAGGTCCATTTTGATCAGGTCCTTCATCGTGTTGAATACCAGCCCAATCTAAAGCTTTAATTAAATTTTCTACTGCACCTTCTACATATCTAGACTATAAAGTTGTTAATTTCTGGCTAGCGAGGTTTTTTTTTTTTTTTCTTTTTTACTTGATCTGTATCTTCTATACGTAAAATAAATTGACCTTTTGTCTTTTTTGCTAGAAGATAATTATAAAGTGCAGTTCTTAAACCACCTAAATGAAGTTGGCCTGTAGGACTTGGTGCAAAACGAACACGTGCGGCTGTTTGTAAAGAACGTGTTCCGAAAAATATACGTGGTCGAAGAGTAAACATAAAAAAAAAAAGCAGTTCAAGAACAAGAGTTAATTTTTTTTTTGTAGAAGGTAAGGGGGTGAAGGCTATGTCAACCGTCACAGGTTTGACTTGCAGTGAAAAAAAAAAAAGACAAGCACTTTATTTTGTAAAGTAATTGCTTTAATCATAAACAATGAATAAAGTTGCTTTAAGGCCAATGTAAGCATTTTTTTTAAAAAAAAAAAAGAATTTCCCTTAAAGCATGTGTTGCTTTTAGTAATTATAAAATTTGTAATCTTTTGGTACAGCATTTTACCCTAAAATTAGACGATTTCCAAAAAACATTTTAGACGTTTTTTATTTTTTTCTGGACGAATAGAAAAATTAAAATTAGACATTTAGCCTTTTTGATTTAGACCTTTTCAAAAATGTTTTAGACAGATTGATTTCATGAAAGACTCTTTACTACTCCGAACAAAAAGTGTCCGTTGATTTTTAAAAAAAAAATCATGAAAATATTTGAGCAATAAACCTGCATAATAAAACATCATCCAAAGTTTACCAAACTTCACATATGTATCAACTAACATATATATTTTAAATGCATACTAACTATAATGCTTGGTACGACCTCCTAGTGTTTTTTTAATAGCCTTACATCTTTCCGGCATATTTCGGCAAAGTTTGTTACAGATATCCTAATCTAAATTGACCCATTCTTCGTGTCTAATCACCTCAAACTCCTCCAAATTGTTTGCCTGGTGTCTAAAATTACCAACGCATTTTCCTAAAACATACCAGAGGTTCTCAGTGGGGTTTAGGTCAGAACTTTGGGCAGGCCAAAAGTCAAAGCCTTTAATACATGCCTTGTTTTTCCACCACCGAGCATATTCACCAGCATGACAGGATTCGCCACTTTCTTGAAAAATAAAGTCATGACCATGTTCCTTTGTCAATTCATAAAGTCACGACAAAAAAAATCGTCACTCAAACAATGAACACATTCATCTTGATCTACACTCCCATATAGTATAACCAAGAGGCCTAATCCTTCAAGTTCTCTAGAAATTTGGGGGGGGCGAGCTTCCGATTTGCCTT
Source organism: Rhizopus stolonifer B9770 (assembly GCA_000697035.1). NCBI lineage: Eukaryota > Fungi > Mucoromycota > Mucoromycetes > Mucorales > Rhizopodaceae > Rhizopus > Rhizopus stolonifer. The sequence continues at coordinate 51,643 of JNDS01005009.1, forward strand.
GATTGTTAGCTCACAAATCGTTCCAGGAGCGAAATCGTCAAGATCCTTTACTTTTTTAGAGCTTTTGCGAATGTTTTCAGAAAGAGACATGTTTGTTTTAGGTTTAGATTACTAATTATAAAGGGAAAAAAAGAAAAGAAAAGGCACTTTGTTTGAAATTTGACCTCAAAATAAAATCAACGGATACTTTTTGTTCGGAGTTGTATTGACATGGCTAAAGAGGCGTTGTCTAAAAACTTCGAAGGATTTACAATTTCCCCACGTAATCTTTGGAGACATTTAACGGAGAAGTGTAATTTCTCGTTGAAGCAAGCTTCAAAATACAACGCTGACAGAAATTCCGAAAGAACACCTCTTCTACGTGCGGAAATAGTAAGCAAATGGAAAGAAGCTGGCGTTGATTTTCAAAAGAACTGTGTGTTTATTGACGAAGCTGGATTCCATACTCAGATGATGAGAAGTCGCGCATGGTCGTAAAAAGGCGACCCAGCTAATGTTGAGGTTCACGCTAGACGTGGGGCCAATGTTACTATTGTCGGCTGCATTTCTCCGTTTGGGACAATCAATTTTTCTAAAGTTGAGCCGTTACAAAGGGCAGACATGGAAAAACTTGAGGAAGAACTTCAAAAACCTAAGGGTAAAAAGAGAAAGGGAGATACTTTGGAATCCGCTAAACCAAAGGCTCTTAAAAAGGGTATCATTGCGTATCATATTGTTAAATTTATAGAGGCCGTTATGGACGTTCTTGACAAACATAATAAAAAAAAAAAAAGATATGTTCATTGTTATGGACAACTATAGGATTCATCACTCAGCGTTTGTGGTAGATGCTATTAACAAACGAGGCTACAAACCTCTTTTTATACCTCCTTATTCTCCATTTTTAAATCCTATTGAAGAATGCTGGGCAAAAATTAAGAGTAAGATCAAAAGAAATCCTTTAGATACCAACTCGAAACTCACGCCACGCATTGTGGAAGCTTGTCAATCAGTAAGTGTTAATGACTGCTTGGGATGGATTAGACATGCTGAGACTTACTGGGACAGATGTACAAATAAGGAGTTATACCTCAAATAATTAAAACAGTAAAGAGTCTTTCATGAAATCAATCTGTCTAAAACATTTTTGAAAAGGTCTAAATCAAAAAGGCTAAATGTCTAATTTTAATTTTTCTATTCGTCCAGAAAAAAATAAAAAACGTCTAAAATGTTTTTTGGAAATCGTCTAATTTTAGGGTAAAACACTGTATCGAACTTGAGTAACTTTCAATTTTAAAAGACAGAAAACACAGACAAAAAAAAAAAAAAAAAAAAATGATTTAGAGGTGAAAATGAATTTTATTTATCAACAGTAAGACCAAAAAGTGCAGCCTGAAAAGTTAAGCCTAGTAAAGAAAAGAGAGTAAGTAAAAACAATTGAGAACGAAAAAGTTTTTTTTTTTTTTTGGAAGAGACAGTATCGAACTAATGAACTTTCTCATGCCTAAGCATTGTATTGGTAGTTTTCCCAACCATTACACCTAGACAGGGAAATGCGTCAGAGGCCTGTTCGAGCTCTCTCAAGTTGCACTAGAACGAGTCAGACAGGGTGCTAGCTCAAGCATTTTTGGAATCTGATGTCAGCAAGAGCGCCCCAGTTGTCACCTTTCAGTCAAGTCTGAGTTCTTCAATTAACCCCAAGAAAGAAATATCAGGTTCTAGGCGATTAGTTTGATTCTATGCTATAAGAGTTTAAACTTTGTTCAGTTGCAGACTAGCATTTTTTGTAGGCAGCGACTTCCATACGCGAAAGTTCATTATGTTTGATAGGCTGCAGAAACCCCTTTCCTAGAACTCATGAGACGAGCCTCATTGGACGCCAACAAACTTTACTAGGCTACAATTCAGCAAGTTGTGTACTTTCACGTTGTTTGGATTAATTCCAATACAGCAAAATGACTCGTTCTTTCTTGGGGGATACATATTAAAAAGAGTTGATACTTATCTATTGACAAAACATAAAACAGCAAGAGAAAGAAAGAAGAAGAAAAAAAATCCCGTTATGACTAATTGATTTTTAAAAATAGATGCCCCATGAATTTTTTTTTTTTTTTTTTTCAATTCAAAACTTCTCGAAACCCCTAAGCATATCGAAGGCTTCAAAGTAAAAGTAATCAGTCGCTATTTCTTGGATTAAATGTCTTAATACAGCTTTGATATTATCATTCAAGGTAAAAAAAAAAAAAAAAGAGATCACTTACACATTTTCCCATCAATACGTTCATCGAGTCAAATGATTTTTTTTAATGCACACAAGATTATTAGGTTTGTTTTTATTTTGAACTCATTTTATCAATCGGAATACAAATGAAAATAAAATAAAAAAAGGGAAACAAATTCATAAACAGTTTTCAATGTATTCAATCATACACAATAGTTAAATTCCTTTTAAAAGAAGATTCAAAAAATAAAAAAAGGTGGTGCCTGGTTTTGTCATGGCAACGCGGTGGTACAAATCAGGCTGTACATAATTCGTGTTACCATATAACTTTTTTTTTAAATACAAGGCTTTTTTTTTTTTTTAAAAAAAAAAAGCAAATATAAAAATAAAGAAATGATTGTTTTTAATAAAAGCAAAATGAATTCAAGTTTTTTTTTAACGAGATTGAATATTCTCAGATGTACAAAATTTTTATTTTCAGTTAAACTGGGAAGAATGTTATGTTATCTTTTCCCTCTTTTTTCTCACATACAAACAGAAATCAAATTGTTTGCTGACCTTATAAAAGCTGTTACTTCAGTTGATTTAACATGTTTCGTCTTTCTTGTCTTTTGAGGGGTTTAATTTTCAATCTCTATAATCCAATCAAACTATGTTCCGTGATCGGGCCGAAATCCCTTCACCTTGAGATTTTTCGACTTGATTCAATAAAATGTCCATTGACAGCATTTGTTCTTCTCAATGTATTCTTAAAGCATTAAAAGTAACTATAAAGTTGGTTAAAAAAGTTAAAAGCTTTATTTCGGTCAATAACTTACCTTTTTTTTTTATAAAAAAAACTCTAGGTTTCAAAATTTTCATAATTAAACACAAAGACTTGGTGTAAAGCAATAAAGTATACAATCAATATTATTTTTCTCAAGAAAACAAGCAAAATATGATTATTTCTCTGAAAAAAAAAGGGAACTTTACTTTTATCACGTCCATTTATACTAAAGCAAAACTCCTTGATCATCGAAATTAATTTAAAGAGAAGGGGGTGTTCATACACTATAAATTTTCTTATTTTTTTATTCTTCTTATCCATTGTATGGAGGGAGAAATGAACTTTTCAGCAAAAAAGGGTGTCATAGCTGCAGATGCTGCTAAACGAACAGGCAATAATACCTTCCAATTGATTTTTTTTAAAAAAAAAAAGTAAATAAGAAAATAAAGTAAAATAAAAAAATTATGTATTCTTACCTTGACAATACAATAAGTTGAGACAAGATGTAACATGGTTTGATTATCAGGATCTAAAGGTTTATAACCATAATAAATTCTAGCCTTATTGATAAACTTGTTTCCTTCTTGCAGGTACTCATCATCAAACGGTATCTTGAGAGAAGAGCTATCGAGTACATAATATATTACCGGAAAGGGTGCAACCGCTGTCAGTTCATGAAGAATAGCAAATGAAGTCAAATAAGATCCTGGTTTGTTTTTGAATTGTTCTGCGTATTTTTTATATCCTCCTCTTAGTGGATTTGTACTAAAGAAGCGTTTGGAAAAGAAAGAAAACATTGAAAGGCTTTACAATTTTTTTTTTAGTTACTTTTATTTCAAAAGAAATACAAAAGAAATACAAAAGAAATACAAAAGGAAAAAAAAAAAAAAAAAAAAAAAAAGTGTATTCAATAAAAAAATGCTTTTTCTTTTTTCTTTTTCTTTTTCTTTTGCAAATCTTTTTATTTGACAATAGGAAGAAAAACAAGAAGAGAGGCCTATGTAGAAGGTTTGATACAATGTAAGTAAAAAAAGAAAGTATTGATAAATACCAAACAAAAAGAATATTCTGTTCTTTTTTTTTTTAACTACGTGATATATGAGAAATACGTGTGTTATGTGTGTTATGTGTTATATGTTTAAACATTTGCATTATATATAGCATCTGAAATACAAGCAGCAGTAATTTGTTTACCACCAAACCATCTTCCATTGAGTGCATTTGTAGCTTTTTCAGCAGATTGGGATTGATCAAATTTCAAAAAGACTTCACCCATGGAACTACTATTAACCTTTATATGTTCTACAGCACCATATCTTTCACATTCTATCTTAATGTCAGATTCAAGATCGCTTACCCAATCTGGTTCTGTTTCTCTGTTGAAAATAATTAACCACTTGTCATTGTCCGATTAACTTACTCGTTGGGATTAAACATATTATTTAACATGACATAACGAGTAGCGGCAGTTGGGATGTTAGGTTTCAAACTATCATTTTTCATTAAAAACGTCCCATAAAAAAAAACTTACGCTAATGAATTTGCTGACCTAAAAGGAGTTTGAGGAGGAGGGGAAGAACTTCCTGGTTCTCTTGCAGCTAATTTTGCCATCAACTCTGCTCGAGAAAGTGAATTCAGCGCCAATCCTTCGGTTTCTTCATCATCAAGACCGAAAGTAGACATTGTAGCTCCAGATTTCTCAGAAACAAGACCTACTTTTAGCTGTAATGTGTTACTGTTGTCCCTCTTTTTTAAGCATATTTTTTTTTACATTTCTTCCAGCCAATTCGAACCCATTCATTTTTTCTAATGCTTGTTTAGCATCATTTGCATTTTTATATTGAATAAACCCAAACCCTTTCGAACGACCTGTTTCGGGATCTACAAACACATATGAGTTTTTTAACCAAGGCAATTAAATATATCTTTACCTTTATGAAGGTTTACGAAATCCAATGAACCAAAAGGCTCAAATATTTGTCGAACATCAGTCTCTGTTAAACTAAAATGAAGTGAGCCAACATATAATCTTTGGTATAAAGGTTCAGTTGTCACTCCCATTCTAATTTGTATTATTAGTACCAAATTTTCTTTTACCACAAACTTACGCATTTCTTTGAGCAGCCATAGCCAATCTATTTTTTTCCGCTTCAGATAATTGAACAAGAACAGGAATACCTAAAAGTTTTTGACCTGATAATGATAATGCGTTTTGAACTGATGTTTCGTCATAAAATTCAACATATCCACAACTATAAAAATTATTATAAAAAAAAAACCATTCCACTTGCTATTTACCCTTTTGATTTTCTAGAATTTCTGTCAGTAATTATCTTTGCTTCACGTACACGTCCTGCTTGAGAAAAAAAGGTATCAAACTCACGTGTGCTAAGACGAGCAGCAAGTTGAGTTACAAACACCGTTCTACGATCCCGGTTTTCTTCAGGTACTGGAGGAGAAGGTGAACGTCGGTCTCGTCTGTATTTTTCAGGAGTTCTACTTCTTCTGCGTGGTCTGTGATAGGGAGAAGGTGAACGTCTAAGGGGTGAGGGTGAGTAACGTCTACGAGGTGAGCGGGAATATCGATGGGATCGGTGACGCTCATATCGACGAGAATTGTATCGAGAGTCGTATCGGGACTCGTAGCGAGAGCCATGATGACCGGAATCACGACGAGATTCATGACGAGAAGAGTGTCGTGAGGAACTACGATGACTATCTACTGTAAGAATGCATAACATAAATATATATATTTAATATTTACACTTCTCTTTCTGGTACTTTTTCACTCTAATTCCCAATACAAATTAACAACCAATTTTTTTTTTTTTTTTTTTTTACTTCTTTTACGTCCTTTTCTTGATAAGGAGCATCAAGCATAGCTTCAACATCAACGTCCATTTCTTGTTTTTTCTTTTTTAAAAAAAATGTTTTGAAAAGAAAAAAAAAGTAAAAAATTTTGATGACGACATTTTTTTTTTAATCAAGGCATCGGAGAATATATTTGAAATAGCACTACACAGTTGGGCAAAATTTTTTTGTACAGTTTTTTTTTTTTTTGCAAGAAAAGGTAGAACCTGCTACGCCTCAAGCATATACAATTTTTTTTTAAACATGAGAGTTTTCATGAAGTCTACGAATATAACCAGAAAAAGTAGAACCTTTAGATCCAATGAATAAACGACCTTGACTTGCAACCAAAGCATCGACCAAAGGCACAAGATATTTCCTCATACTCTCACCCGAAATACGATACTGATCCATATAAATCCATAAAGGGTGATTGTGATTAAGTACATCATAAAGTGTAAAAGTACATGGTGCATGATTCCAAATGTCAGAAAATGCAGGATTTTCTCGAGGATGGATTGCATCTGTAGCAAGAAAGACCAAGGTAGCCTTGTTCTCACGTGCCAATTGAACACAACTCGTTAAATCGGGTAAATCATCTAAAGGTTGATATTCAATCTTTTTTTTCATTTGTTGGATATTTTCAGGTATTGCCCCTGCAAATAAACCATCTGCCGTTCTATATATACATATATAAATATATTGTTGTTGTTGGAACAAATAAAGTTGCATGGAATGATTACCTTAGATGAACACCTACAAATTGACCACCTAAAGCATCCACTACAATTTCAGACATCTTTAACACCGCAGGATGTTTATAAACCATCTTTTGTTGAAGTGTTTTAAAAAATTGTTGATGATCCGCTTGTTTGATTGAAAACTTGCCTGTACCAAACAGACTGGTAAAATAAATTAATTTTTCTTTTCGTTGTCTAAGCTCTGAAATATTGAGAGCCTTGTGAAACTTCCCCATGAACTGATAAGGTGATATTTTATCGAAGAATCTCCAATCATACCGTGTCTTGTCTATAACAAAAAAAAAAAAAAAAAAAAAAATCAATGCTATTGAACAGCACTGATTATCATACCCTTAAAAAACAAAACATCACCTTGAACAAAGGATCCATTCCCTTGAGGAATTTCTGCTTGAATAGCCAAATTATCCTTTAACCATTGAAAATCAGGTTGATCTCTATTGATAATCTTGACATGATCTTTAGCCCAACTCAAATCAATCAATTCTTCAAAGGGCATCAACATGAATTTCTTTTTTTTACAAGATTTTCGTTTTTTACAACCTTGAGCAAATAAAGTATGATGATGGTTTAGTCGATCGAAATGGTTCCAGCCAAAGGAATCGCCTAGAATGGCCTTGGGTAGAATTAAAGTCCGGTTAAGGAACCAAGCTAGTAAAATGGCATTTTCAACTAAATAAAAATGAGGGGGTTTGTTTCGAAGCTCTCTTTCTCTCTCTCTCTCTCTCTGTGTGTGTGTGTGTATGTGTGTGTGTGTACCTTGAATAAGTTGATTTTGAAATCCGCTGTGTGTAAAAAAGGTAATGTACTTTGCATGTGGATCGATGGGAGAAGGGGGTGGTGAATGATGGATGGATTGGTTGAATAGAGATATATCAGAAACATTGACAGGATAATCAGTACATCTTAAAAATAATATGAGTGTGAGTGATAGATAAAGTATAGATACTTTGTTTGTTGTTTCCAGTTTCATTAGAAACAACAAAAGAAAGAAAAAACAAGAGAGACAAAAGAGACAAAAGAAAGAAAGATTTCTAAAAAAAAAAAAAGACCTTGTGCCAAGTAGTCATTAATCGGGAATTTAATATTAATAGAAAACAAAGGGTAACGCACTGATACGTGTTACAATGATTTTATCATCATTACTTTTTAGAAATTTACCAATGGAAAAGAATTTGGCATGGGAGATGAATTTAGCTACCATACTGGGTGTAAACAACCAGAAAAGTCAATTTTTCCCACTTTGTTTATGAAACTGTCTATTATGTCCAGCTTCTTAACTATTGCAGCCTCATACTTTGTTTGGCTGTCGATACAGTGCTAACAAAAAGATCTCTGTCTCTGACTTGTTTACTTTACTTTCTATTAGTAATAGAGCTACTTCTATCGAAGTATCTCCAGTGGCCTTTACGAAGTTGTTGAGCTGGGCTTTGGCATTTACAACCAACTTTGCTTTATTGTGGAAGTACTTAGTTTCAGTTGGCAGTCTGCTAAATTCAGTATTTCCGAGATTATTGCTGTCCATTAATCCATAGACCACTCTCAGGTCTATTTTTCTGTTGGTCCTTATAGGACCTATTGAAATAGTATCATCCTTAAGATAATCGAATTGGCTTAAGTCATTTGAATGTTTCGTAAGCCTGAGGTTACCAATTTGGCGACAAGTTTTGAACCATAGAACATGGTTTCAATAATGGGTGATCAAAGCTTTATAACCATGCTATTCTTCTAAAAGCGCTCTAGGTTTTCTGGAGTCATATTTTACGGACAACATAAGTGTTGTTCCAACCTAAGAACACTTCTTAGCTAATAGAGAGCTTGCTATCCAAGCCAATTTCAAAAAAAAAAAAAAAAGACTTAATTGTAGGATTAGTGTAACATTTACCTATTCGAGCAGCCTATTTTTGTCGTTTATTGGCTTTAAAGACCTAATAGAATCACCATAGAGCATCAGAAGCTAAAATACCACAAGGCCGAGTATTTTATTACAGGTTTTCTACACATACCACCAAAATTCTGTTTATATGTGACATGATTTTCATATATAGTATTGAATAGAAAAGAAGAGAAAAGAGGGAAAAAAAAAAGAGAAATGCCTTTTCATTTGTATTCTTTGTTTACAAGAAACGTGACCATAACAAAGAAAGTCCACGTTTGATCTGTGTAAACATTCAAGTTTTGCTTGGTTTCCTTGGTAACAATTAATAATGAATTAATTGTGGGATTTTTACTCGGGCTTAACACTTTTTTATTAAAATCTTACAATTATCTGTTCTGTAGTGTTGATGTAGAAAAACATACACAGTTACAGTTCAAATTGTGGTATTTTAAAGCAAAAAATTCCCCCTAAGTATTTTTTTTTTTTTTTTTTTTTTGGAACAAGCTGAAACCACTCAGCTCTTGGACATTATCAACTAAAAAGCCACAAAAAAAAGAGCCTGATTACTGAAGAAATTCAAAATGGTCCGTAATGAAATCCTCATATGAATGTGATACTCAAATTTTCACTAGAGTTTAAAATAACCCCCCCCCCTCTCTCTCTCTCTATTCTCTTTATGTGTGTCTTTAATAAGGCTCATGTCTTTGATGTCCCATCAATTGTGACCTTTTTTGAAGAACACAAAAATTTTTTTTTTTAATCTTTCTTTGTTAAAAGGCAGCTCATCTCCCCGAGTTTTGAAATTGTTTTTTTTTTCTTTCATAAACATACAAAAAAAAAAAGAAAAGGTAAAGTCTGACACAAAAGAAGGAAGGAGGAGAGAGAAATCATCATGATGCTTTTAGCAAATTAAATTTTGTTGAATTTCTTCAAATGATAATTAATGATTCAACTTGACACCCTGAATGATTTTTCTCTTATAAAAAAAATCCTATGTAAAAGATGCACTTGTTAAAACTTCATTTTTTAGAATCTGTTTCTCCGGGAATATTTTGTTTTTTTTTTTAAAAAAAAATAAAAGATATTTGTCATCATAATTTTGTGTTTTTTGAAATTGTAAAATGTGAATAGTTTCCCAAATTGAAGAAAGAAAACATTCAAAAAAGTAAATTTTTTTATTATTTTTAGTTGTATGCCAAAATGTGAGTGTTGAAGGGTATAATGAATGAGGAATTATTGTGCTTCTAAATCATTTCTTTTACAGAATATGCCACGATGATGATCTGTTTTAAAATAAGTTATGCCATCAACAGTTCCATCACAATTGCCCACTGTAATAAAGAATATAAATTAAAAAAAAAAAAAAAAAAAGGCTGTTGTATATATTATGATTTTACCTCGATGATCCAATTCAACACCTACCCATTCACCTTTTCCAAAATCCACGCCACCAATAAATTTAACATAACCAAATGTTGGTAAAGGTCTTTTCTTGAGTTTTACATAAGCACCTAAGGTAACATAAGCCTCTGGTTCTGAATCTGAATCATCATCACTAAACAACTGACGCCAACTGGTTCTCTTCTTTCTCTTTTTGTTTAACACCAAACCATCTTCAGGTAAAGACCTATAAGGTCTGGCTCTTGGATAAGTTAATCGAGTAGGTGATCTAGAACGTGGTGGTGTGACCGGGAGCTCAAACTTGATCGTTGTCGGACGACTACTGGTAAATGATTCTTTACCAAATGATTCTTTACTGAATGATTCCTTTTGTGACATGGCTTCTGTCCTGGCCTGCGTCTCCAAAGTCAGTAAAAGATCCAGATCATTTTTTGGTCTTTCTTCTATTTTTATACTCTCTGTTTCTACTGGGTGAATCGCTTGGTTGGTACAATTTTCTTTCTTTAATCCAAGACGCTGTGAAAGTTTCTTTGCTTTACGGAACATAACAAGAAAGAGAGAAAGAGAAAGAGAGAGAGAGAGATAAAAGAAAAATGTAGAGTTTTTATTTTTTATTTTTCAATTTTGGTGTTTATCGTGACTTGTTTTCACTGGGTTTTTACTGCATCACGCGGTTTTTTTTTTTTTTTCAAAAAATGAATTTGCCCTTGTTCTTTTTTCCATTCTTTACATTTTATAGTGATTTTATTCATGAAAATACACTAAAATGATAATAAAGAAAACATTTCAAGGTTATTTTTGACTTTAAACTGAGTATTGAAATGGGGGAGTTGAGAGAGTACAACGATAAAAGTAAACAGGAAATAATTACAAATGTTTCTTTCGTGTGACAACTGCAAGAGCCTTGAAAACGCCACGATTTTCTGTGGCGCGAGAGATCATGTGATGATCTAGACCCTCCTTTTTAAGAAACTTTAAATGACCCATGAAGTTCCTCTCCCCAACAATTTTTTTTTTTTTTTGGTTTCACTATTATGCATGAGTAATTTCAAAGATCGAACGCAGTAATATGAAAATGGTCTAGATTTTTTTTTTTTTTTACTAGTAGTTATCAGTTAAAGAACAAAGTTTTCTCTTTCTCCCCCCCCCAAAAAAAAAAGTAATGTTTTTATTACGATTTGTACTTGGAGAAAAAAAAACAGATTTATGCAGACATGAAATTCATGCAATAAAATGTACTTGCAATCATATAAAAAGTAATACTTATTTTTTTTAAAAAAAAAAAAAAAAAAAAACCCCATCTGTAGAGGAGAGCTTGTTTGATGTATGAAAAAAAAAGAAAAAAAGTTTATATAGTATAGGTGTCAGTTGAAAGGTCTAGAAAAATTTATGAGTGTATTGATCTTTATGATTGTTTTACTTACATATCCATTGTTCAATTGAGTCAAAAACCCATTTCTCACTTACTACAGTTGTATCAATATCCATGTGTTCATTGCTAATTACCAAATTTGCTTCCTCTACTTCCTTCACAACATTTCCTCCTGCTTGCTTAATCAAGCTTTCGATGAATGCAGGTCCAGTTCCGACGTTTGAACTCACTTTGAAACGTGAAGTGGTTGGAATAAATGATAAACCTTTTCGTGCCATTTCAATACGAGGATACCATTCCACTCGCTCGTATTCTTCCTCTCTCAAGTATTTTCCTGCCTTTTCACTTGCCGATAACCTTGTAAAAAAAATATATATATATATATTTATAAATCTTTCGCTGTCGTTCAGATGTAATTTACCATTCAGGGTTCAATAACCAAAGTCCCTTTACAAGCCCAAGTAATGTTGCTTTTGTATATCTCTTTTTCCCAGTAATAACATGTGTTGTTCTATCATTAACCCTATAGAATATTTCAAGTTAGATGACTTGATGATACTATATATTTTCTTACTCTATTGCTATTTCAAAAGTTCCTAATTTCTGTACAATCTTACTGTATTTCGTATGTTCTTCCGGTGTTAAACTAGAAAACACGATATTTGGTTTGATCAACGGAAGAGTCGGTAAAGATAAAAGAGGTGTGGATGATGGTGATGATGATGGTATATGCTGAATGCTGTTTTGTTTGGGTAAGACGTTTCCCGTCAACCTTCTCTTTCTTCGAAGGGGTGCCTGACTAGACTGACTACTACTACTACTTATTGATATTGAAGGGAAAAGGCGTTCTTTGCTATCCTCTCCATCCACCTTGTTTCCTATTGAGAACCTGGCCTTGATGTGTTCCTTCATTTCTGGACTAGGAGCCACTGTTGGCGTTGTTTTCAGCCGTTTGACAACTTCAGTTCGACCTACCAGTGCTTCTACGGGTAAGGAAAGTCGCGTCTTTAACTTGTATTCGTCCTCTTCTGACTCCATCAATGCCTCTATACGTTCATCATGCCGTCGCTTCAGAGTGCTAGTGCTAATAGTCTTTCGTCTCTCTTCTTCTAACCGTTGGTTTCTCAATTCGTATAAATCTTTAGTAGGTCCCGGTGAAAAATCTATAAAAAGGTTAAAAAAAATAAAAAATAAAAATAAAAATAGAAAGTTTACACTTACTCGAGTCTTCCATAAGAGCATCTAATGCCCTCACTTTACTTGGCTCCATTGATTTACGTCGTTTTTTGGCTGTGAGGGCCAATGTTTGAGGTCTTTCAATCACGAAATCTTCTTCTGATAATCTCTTTCCTTCCTTTTTACATCTTGATATCCAAAGTAAATTGATTATATATGCATTGCGTGAAAGTGCTTTCTTAATCGAAGTAGGCGAACCGTTTTTGAAAATTAAATGTGTACAAGAATCTAAATTTTCAAAAAAAAAAAAAGGGGATTAGTTTTTTTTTTTTTTTTTTTTTTTTTTTTTTTTTTTTTTTTTGAAGTAATTTACCAGAAAAGACTCTACGGGTTTTGGCTCCCATCGATTGTAAAGCTCTTTCAAAATTTTGAGATACATCATCGCCGTCCTCAGTTCTAAATTAATATTAAAAAAGAGTACTTTTTATGTAATGAAATTTACCTAACATCTAGACAGGCAACAACACCATCCAAAATCTTATTATCAGGTGTTGTGTGTTTTAATTCCGGAACAACAGAATGTTGTTGTTTGGGATTTAAGGAAGTTGTATTCACCAAAAATTTATTGATAGATCCTTTTCCCTTATTTATACCAGATAAACGTTTATCTGAGCGTGGTGTCATTGTAGTAAAAAATAAAAGAAAAAAAAAGTATATAAAGCGAGTTAAAAAAAAAAAAAAAAAATAACCTGCCCTTTTTCTGCCTTATCCAAAAGAGAGAATTTTTTTAAACCAATGAAAAAGCGAGATGCATTAGTCAATTAAAATATATTTTTAGAGAAATATACTCTATTGGTTTTTGACTATAAAATTGCGGATAGTTGCTTTTATTTTGCGTAAAATGATTTTTATTTTGCGTACAGTGATTTTTATTATGCGGATAGCTTTTCTACTTTGTACTCTCAGAGCATTGGCTCAAGAGCCAGACATCTATCGAAAAAACGAATACGAATAGCTTATCCAATTTATACAGTCATCAACAGATATGGTTTTGGCTGATTCAATGATTCTAGCACTCAGGTTATCATCTACAGTCAGGCAATCTCTCCTAATGCCATCCTTGACTTTGGACCAGAACAACTCAATAGGGTTCAAAAATGGTGAGCAAGGTGGCAAGTATGTGGCCTTATATCCGCGCGATTCGATCAGACTCTGAACCTCAGTAACTTTATGAATGGCAGCGTTGTCCATAACAAGATGGCGCCCCTTCATGTCAAATTGATCCAAAGTATCCATGACACCAACCAAAAACTCGAGGAAATGTTCACTACGAGCACCAACTCTGGCGTTTACCTCAGCCTCTTCAGCCTTGCCATTTCCTCTTTTTCTCTTCTTCGTACCGTTCGCCTTCTTCTGAACAGCCTTTGGCTTACGAAGGGAGAGATCGATCACCCCTTTTTCACAAATGGCACCAATTATTGATACCGTGATGCCTCTCTGTTTGCAGGAATTACTGCTTTAGCAGGCACTCCTCTCTTCGATCTACCGAAATTTCTACGAATATGCATGTTAAAACCTGCCTCATCAATGAAAACGCAGTTTTCATGCCATTTCATGTTTTCATCATTCTTCCACTCAAGAACTTTATCTCTACGTAGCTTAAGATTACTAAGAGCCGTTCTTGAAGACACAATTGGTTCTAGCTTCTTAAGAGTTAAAGAGGCATGTAGGATGAGATGTCTATGAAGACCTGATAATGTAATCGAACCAATTTCGTGAAAAGCTTCAAGCAACGCATCTCTTGCCTGCCAAAGTACAGCTTGTGAAGTCTTACCATAAAACTCACACAGAAAATCGGTATGATGAGGCCCAAGTTTTCTCTCCCAACTTACTCGTTGCTTCCTACCACCGGGCAAGCGTTTCTCATCATCTTCCCTGTAAGTCTTTACATAATGTTGAGCTGTTCGCTCAACAATTCCAACGATTGCCCCTGCTTTTCTTGCAGAAAGGCCTTGATTGATAACAAGATCAAGAAGCTCTTGTACTTGTTCAGGTGAATAGGATCTATACGCTCCTCGAACCTTTGCTGGGGCTTTCTTCTTGCGTTGCTTCAAGCCATTCTCAATTTCTACAGTGATTTGAGCTTCTGCTTCTGGCTGATTGTTCTCCAGGATCTGGCGATATGCCTGATAGCTCTTCAAATCCAAAAGTTTCTTCACTTCTGGTTCAGGCAACCTCTCATTCGTACCCGGTTCTTTCCAGTGATGCCATTCAAGTTCTGTAGTTTCGTACAAGTCTTTTGTATTCTCAACTTCCATGGGTTCGTACTCAGGAATGTCGTCCAAGACATTGAAACAATGCATGTACTCATCTGGTGCGCCGTAAATAGACATTTTCTAGCTATGGCTCTCGTTATAGCTCTCACGCGATTAATAAATAGAAACATCCTAACGTGAGCAGAAATATGAAAAAATGACTGTGTACTTTGTGGTCTTTTTGGTAGAATCTTCTGACAGTGCCCTTTCATACTTTTTTGGGACTTACAAAATTATAACTTTGGAACCGACTTTTTCATATATGTAAATTATACTTGTATATATGAGTTTATCACGACAAGAGGAAGATGTAACAGCCTTTATTTATATCAGTTTAATGTCACTGATGCTCAAAAACTGTCAAACCAAGTCCTAAAAACAGTGTACAAAAGAAATTTTATTAGTAGTCTGTCAAAACTGATTTACTTGAAATATAAGTTCATAATCAGATATTTGAGAATTTCGATAAAAAACATTTTATTTTATTGCATAAGTTGACTTCAGACAGTGAGATATAGCATGTATTCTCACAAATTATTCAAGATAAGCAGTTGATTCAAGCGTCAACCTTTCTTCTTTTATTCACGTATTCAGTTGAAGTCGAGGTGACAGGCATAACGACTACATTACCATGATTTAAACAGGCGTTTAACCATTCGCTGGTATCCTTTGAGTAATTACGTTTCTGATTGGAAAATACTTGGTTTTTCACTTTTAATATTTGCTGTTTAAATTGCCATATTAAAATGATCAACGGTAAAATGCTTCTAGTAAAGTGGGATATATCACTTGATATAGACAGGTCTTTGATTTTTGTTATTCTTGTAATGTAAGGAGTTGGTTTATCAGCAGCTAATAGTGTTATAGATAGACCTGCAGTTTGGATTCCAAATACTGAGAGGTCTTTGGACTCGTTTTGATTACTTGTAACCAATTTATCTAACATATCTTTCATCACCTTTGGCAATTTTATCCCCTTTTCTTCGATTGTCTTAGTGTTTAGGTTATGTACAGCAGTTTCTCCGACTCCATATTCATCTGCATATTCATGTTCGGGTTTTTCTTCTCTTACAATTAGATCACACTTATAACCAGTAAAAGCTCTTGCGATAATATCTTTAGGTCCAATTACTCTATCAATATTTTTTCTTCTAGTACTTGCAGCATTTGCTGCTTCGCCACTACGAAATAATAAAATTAATACTACTCCGAACAAAAAGTGTCCGTTGATTTTTAAAAAAAAAAGATCATGAAAATCTTTGAGCAATATATCAATCAACATGTATATTTTAAATATATAAAAACTTGAATACCTGGTATGACCTCCTAGTGCTCTTTTAATGGCATTATATTTTTCCATTATACTTCGACAAAGTTTGACATAGATATCCTGATCTAAATTGACCCATTCTTCGTGTCTAATCACCTCCAACTCCTCCAAATGGTTTGCCTGGTGTCTACGCTTACCAATGCGTTTTCCTAAAACATACCAGAGGTTCTCGATAGGGTTTAAGTCAGGACTTTAAGCAAGTCAAAAGTCAAACCCTTTAATACATGCCTTGTTTTTCCATCACCGAGCATATCCACTAGTATGACAGGATGCGCCATCTTCTTGAAAAATAAAGTCATGACCATGTTCCTTTGTCAATTCATAAAGTCACAACAAAAAAAATCGTCACTCAAACAATGAACACATTCATCTTGATCTACACTCCCATATAGTATAACCAAGAGGCCTAATCCTTCAAGTTCTCTAGAAATTTGGGGGGGGGGCGAGCTTCCGATTTGCCTTGATTGTTAGCTCACAAATCGTTCCAGGAGCGAAATCGTCAAGATCCTTTACTTTTTTAGAGCTTTTGCGAATGTTTTCAGAAAGAGACATGTTTGTTTTAGGTTTAGATTACTAATTATAAAGGGAAAAAAAGAAAAGAAAAGGCACTTTGTTTGAAATTTGACCTCAAAATAAAATCAACGGATACTTTTTGTTCGGAGTTGTATACGACTGTTTATACCGATCTTTTTGTTTTATTTACCGAATAACCTGTAGAGTTTTTATGTCATCGAATATGGTATCAATAAGCGACAAGACATGACTATTGTACCAGGCTTCTTTTTGGATCTTTTTTAGGTTTCCTGACTCATAAAGTCTCACAAATGAAAATATAGTATGCTTGACCCAATCAAAGTCATGATATTTTTTTGGATTGTAATCATATTCCCAATCCTGTACCTTGAGAAGCTGCGTTTGAAGATCTTTGGTGCTATCACAATTAAAGCCATTTATGTAGTTTGCCAGGTCTGTAGGTAAAGTAGTTGTGAATTCAATGGGATTTTTTTGCTTTATTTCAGTAATTTCTTCTTGTGTAAAAAGTTTTTCTTTTAAATAGGTCTTGTCATCTAAATCTAAAATCATAGAACAAGAAGGGTGATCTACTAAACAAGACTTGCTAAATTTGTACAACGTGTTTTGTACCACTTTCCCTGTAGATAATAACCATTTGTTTTTTTCTTCAAGTCTATTAAAACTTGCTTCCAGAGTTGGGTGAAGACGAGGGACTAAAAAAAAGTATGTGTTAAAAAAACATATAAATAGTTACATCGTGGATACATGCTGTGTTTATTGACAATGTGTTCTCTTAACGTATTAAGATCATTCTCGTATACACTACAACATACATAGGCATATTTATCTTTGAAATTCGTCTATAAATTATTTTTTTAATAAAAAAGTTAAGAGCAAGTAAAAAGTGCATAAACATACAAATGACTTTTTCTGAGCTGTTGAAATAAACTTAATGCTTTAAAAAAAAGTAATGTAAATACTTAATTATAACTATAAAAGACGTTTGAATATTACTTACCTTGATCTGTTATAAAAACGTCCACTTGATTTGGGTAAATCATAATCTAATGTAAAACGTTTAAGTTATATTCTGGTTTTTTGAACAATTGCATTTAACTTATTACTTTCAACAGTAAGGTAATGTCGCAATAAATTAGCTTTCTTATCGAATTCCTTTTCACAAACATGGCAGGAATACAATAGGTGAATGTGCTGAACATTGCTCATAATGTGTGGTGTTGTAGATAAAAACGCGTCTATTTTAAAGACCTTGGGGAAACAATTTGCACGATTGCATAATACTGACTAAATAGACATTTGAAATAAAGATTTGCTAAAATGATGAAATGATGAACTTCGGATTTTTTTTTATTTCTTTATTTTATTCAATATTTAAGTTATGTCAAACTCCAGAACCTTAGCACATCCTAGATCGATGCTTCTCAGACGCTCAAATGCACTCGAAAAGGTTGAAGAACTGGATAATCGTTTGAGACAGGCACACAGAATGCGTATTATTGAGGAAATTTGTCGCCAAAGATCTACTGACGCTAGAATATATGAGATTCATCAAAGTCAAGGTCGCTTAAGACTCGAGGAATTGGCTGATGATGATTGCTTAATATTGTTCAGGTTTACTTATGATCAGGTAAAACTATATTTTTTTAGCTTATAAACATAAAACTTGCTCATCAAATGAGGTTCCATATGTATGTGAAAGATGAAGCAACCAGTTGTAGCTTTCGGCTTTGATGAAACAGTAATCCTAAGGCCGGAAGACAGAAAACACAGATATAGAATAGCATCTGTAGAGGCCCTTGCGATTATGCTTAGACGTTTGTGTTTTCCTGCGAGATTAAAAGATTTGGAGCGACTTTTTGGAAGAAAAGAATCCGAAATCAGTCGCATATTTAATGCAATGATCCTCACACTGTACAACAAATATTCCAAAGCGATGGAACTTGATTGTCAACAATTTTCCCCACACAATCTCGGAAGATTTAGCAGAGCGATTAGTGCAGCTTGTAAAAATTGAAATAACATCGTTTTAAAAAAACATTACTTGAGAGTTGGCATACAATTATAGGATCTGTATTTCCCAAATGTGTTGGCTTCATTGATGGGACCTTCTTTAATTGTGCTCGACCAGTGGAAGATACTAACCAAAGGGCACTATATAACGGGCATTATGTAACTACTTCTAAAAAAAAAAAAGAAAAAAGAAAAAAAAAGGCTGAAAAAAGTTTATAATTGATTGTTTTTAGAGAGGCCATGGCTTTAAATTCCAAGCAATAGTAACACCAGATGGCATCACTTCCAGTTTATATGGCCTCGTTACAGGAAATAGACATGATGCCCAAATTTATACCCAAAGTATGATGGAGGAGCGTCTACGCCCATTATTTGATTTAAGACATCAAAGAGTGAGTGGTTGTCATTACCATATTTACGGGGATGCCGCTTATGCCAACTCACCAGTAGTACAACGCCCATTCTCAAGAGGTACATGATATTTCTGAGTTATTATTTCTCTTTATAGTATCAATTACATTTACAATTCTCATGAATATAACCCGTATCGTTGCATACATTGATAGTTTCCGCTAACGAAGAACAACTCCGGCAGAACAGACGAATGTCCAGTGCTCGTATTGCTGTTGAAAACGAGTTTGCCCATGTGACAACTTTGTTTGAGTATTTGGACTTTGCTCGTACTTTGCGATCAATGCAGAGCCCAATTTCTGCCTACTATGTAGTAGCTACCCTACTGAAGAATATACACGTTTGCATGAATGGTGGAAATCAAAACAGTAAAAGATTTGGAGTAATGCCTCCTTCACTTGAGGCCTACATGAATGGTTTGTCGGCACAATCACAATAAATGTATTTGGTAATTTTTTTTTTTAAAAAAAGACATTTACATACAATTATTTTTTATTATTGAGTAAAAGGCTGCAAGTAAGAAAGAGAGTGTTATTGGGGTGGCTGTAACAATATCTGCATAATTTTGTCAAGAGAACTTTTGATGTATTCGACATCTGACAAAAGTTGGGCTTGGGTATTTTTGATATCGTCAATATCATCCCTCATTTTTTCACTCATCTTGTAAAATTCTTCTTCTTGTTCGGTCATACTTAACTCAATTTCCTTCCTGAAGTTTTGTACAAGGTCATTGTCAGAAAAGAAACTGGACGTGCCGTTTAAGTAATTCTCGATTGCTTTATCACTCTCATGGTCTTGGGAGCTGGCAGTTTGTCTTTTT